>CCAG010007974.1:0-32863 GCA_001077435.1 Glossina morsitans morsitans
CTTGGTGGTACATTGTTCGTTGTAACACGAACAATCGGCCCTTGCGTAATACAAGTTCATCTTTAATCACCACAGATCATTTTGAATACAGTTTAACTGGAGTTGCAGCGTTCATCCACTTTAGACTTTTGGAAGAAGGTTACGGGTCATATAAACATTGGAGCAGAATCAGAGATCTAAATTAGATTACTAGTCTAGTAAGTTCGTAGACTGCAATGATTTCAGAAAAATTTTTTTTAAATTCTAACTCAACTCAATTAACATTTAAACTCAACATCCAAAAGCAAAAAAAAAATCATATCAATGCCTACGATTTCTTTTTTTTTTTTTTTGTTTGTTAGGATATGGATTAGGCCTGTTTGAACCAATTTAGACCCATAATCCAGTAACGTAAACAGCAACACATTGATGATATAATTAAGATTTTACGAATCGCGAGATACGCGCTTTTTTGGTTTTTAATTTTTTTTTCTTTTTTTTTAGTGGTCATGCTTAGGCTTGTAAAACGGACCATGTTACGTTCCATTTTCATATACTGACCAACCGAATTCAAGCTAAAATATATTTTAAACAGAAAGTTTCCTCAAGCAGCATGTGTTGTACGCTGATACGTTTTTCAAAACGAACAAAGCATATTAAAAACGAAAACGAGTAATATTGGACGAAAAATTCTTTGCAAGCGCACAGAAGCATAGATCTTCAATGTTATCG
This sequence comes from Glossina morsitans morsitans, assembly GCA_001077435.1. Classification (NCBI taxonomy): domain Eukaryota; kingdom Metazoa; phylum Arthropoda; class Insecta; order Diptera; family Glossinidae; genus Glossina; species Glossina morsitans. Next base: position 712 of record CCAG010007974.1, read on the forward strand.
TGTGAGCAGTGTGGGAATCGCAAAAACAACAACAAACCGGACCATGACTACTCTATCGAATGTTTGTCTCTACAAGATCAGTCGAGTGTGGAGTGGCTACATCACTATGCAGGCTAGTTTTACTATAGCAAGCAATGTCAACACGTACGGACAGCATAGGTTGCAATTAAATGCATAGCTGGAGAAGGTGATAGCACATCTACAATAGGAAAAAAAAAGAAAATTTAATGTGAAGTGATTTGCTTAAATGTCAATTAACTAGCTCAGTTTGATCTGATCGCAAAAGTGGTCAAGTTTGCTTGCACGGAAGAGCAAGGTACACAAATAACAATATGTAAATATAGCCTAGATATGGATAAATGAAAGAGAGAGAAAGAGAGAGAGAGAGAGAGATAGGGCTTTGTACCAGTGGCAATCCCAGCGCAATGCTTCAAAATCAAAATCAATGTGTCCTCTACTTGTGCCAACAGCAAAATATGCGCAAATACAATCGCAATCCATGAGCATTTCTCAAAACAGCCAAAGCGTGGGAAAACCGCGTCCTATGAACATAATTGCCTGCGAAAAATTCCTTTTTATTTATTGTAGGCAATGAACAACAGTAAAGAGCAATTTATTTATCATATATTAAAAGGTAAATAAATCCAATAACATAAGCTTTCAAGTTCAGCAATTATTTTTAATTTATGCACAAGCAGCCCTCAATCGCACCTATAGAGGAGATATGTATATAAAAATAAACGCATCATAACACAACGCATTCACGCCGACAGCGCACAACTCAATGAATTTACAAGAATTTTATTTAATTGCTATTGCTATTAATGATCGCACCCATGATAATTCAATTGCAACTAAAGTCATTCAACATGCATTAATTGAATTTTATTGAGTGCGAATCTATTCATACATAGTTTGGCGCAAAAATATCTCGTTGCATACAATAAGATTGCATTACTTTTGCTCAGTATGACTGCGAACGCAATTTCAAATATACAATATGCCGAAATTAATCAGCGACCAACGACCAACGCCCCAATGACCTAATTAACATTTCCATAAACCATGTCGAAAAATGAAGAAGCCGGGATATTAATATTCATGACTTCTCTTTATCTGCCCTAACGAATTAACACCTAGCTGATGAAATTTCGAACTTCACCGAAGATTGTTTACAAACTCATCGAAAAAGCTTAGCAACTTTTGCCACAATTGCGTCACAAACACACGCACCTTGTCACAATCGCGTAACTATACTTCATTGTCATATTCGATTCTTTGATTCAACACTTTTCAAATATCTTTTAAAGAATAATAATATTTTCGCATTTAATTACATTACATGTTTAAAACGATTTCACTGAACTAACTTAAAAAGAAATCTGCTCCGAGAAGTATAGTGATGTCGCTTTGTTATTGCAAAATTTTGTTTGCTCCGCGATTGAAACTCTACATCGACAATCGTTATCGCCAAGCATAGTGCAAACACAGCGCAGATATCACTTAACAGTGCATTTTGCTGTTATCGAAAACTATTAATATCAAAATTGGCGGAAACTAAGAAGACCAATAAATAAAAAAAATAAAACCTATAATAATGTTTTCAACGCGAGATTAGCAATCAGACAAAAATTTATTTATTTATTTTCGTCAAGAAACACAATACCAGATCATTAGGCCACAATACAAAATAAATGTTTCCCTAACGCTAATCCAACCTGACTCTCATTTGAAAGTACTTAAGGTATAATAATTCATGTATTCAGGCACATGTAGCTATACTACAAATCATATCACTAGAAAGACGCTTGGCTCCCAGCCAAATACAATGGAAAACAAACAAAGGCGGAAAAACAGCAGGTTCCAAATGAAAAATATAGTTCCGAACAGTTTTAGTTCTAGCATCACTTTACACGCTTATGCCCATACAGTAGTCAGGTGCGGCGAGTAAAATAGGTGAGAAGCTTACGACGGAAGACGTTATTAGAGTGTGAGAAAATGTCAAATTATATAGGCAATATATAAAATTAAAAATTTCGAAACACACGCGTGATAACACAAGATAAATTAAAAATTAAAAAAGGTCTTTTCCTGCTTTCTAGATTTGACGAGACAACGATATTCGTAGTCGGTAATCGAATTACAAAGGGTTATCCAAGGCGGCAAGTGTCAGGTGTCATCCGATGTTTCCATTGTAAAGCTAAGCTTTTTCGACCATATATTTTTTTCAGAATTTATTCAAGTTTAAACTAGAACCGCAATTGGGAGCGGTTTGAAAAGTATGTCTCAACGACAAAATGGAGTTAAATCGTGAAAATTTTCATGTTTTCGAGACAGAAGTGTATCGATCAGTTCAGTTTTATTTTTATGGCTGTAATCCCATGCTTTGCTACTTTGAACGGTGATGGGAGTTCAATTGTGGACGCCATTCACTAGCGGATGAAAGTCGTGGAGGTCGCCCAACACTGATGGCGTATAAAAATATATCGCAAGGTAGGCGTATGATATACTGTGTGGTTAAGGCAACCTTAGGCACCAGTCCCACCAACCTAATCATTAAATTGCGAAGAAGCTTTTCGTTAGATCCCACATAATTTGATAGATTCTCAAAAACATGACCGTGCTGCCACTTGGGAAATGTAATGTGGAAAATAAGTGACAAATCATGAATCTGTGCATGTGAGGTAGAAAGTAAACAGCAGTTAACTGTAAGAATTTTTCAGAATGAACGAACGACTTCCTACAAAAATAGTACGTGCTCTGTGGACTTCGAAAGAAATGATCCCAAATGATGACAACAGTGCCTGTATTTTTATTCAAATAAAAATGTATATCTTTTTGTTTTTTGTTTATTATTAATTTACGATTTTTACAATAAGTAACGTTGCGTAGGTAATTTTGTTTTCAAGTCGTGACATTCGTAGATCCAGAGGGGGCGTACAACCTTGCCTTGAAACGTATGAGATGTAGCAACAGCTTCATTCGATATAACATACTGAGCATCGGATAGTTTGCGAGCTACGCAACCGGCATATTCCTCAATGATATTAATCAGCTTGATTTTATCCACACTGGAAATATTGTTGCAAATGAAAAATGTTGATTGGTTAAAAAAGCCTGTCGAATCCAGTTCTTTTAATTTCTCTTGTAAATAATCTTCCTCATCGGTGGTGACATCATAGACGTCTCGTTCCTCTTCAACAACAGTACTGGAAGGTACGCTGCCTGCAAAGTAAACGAAAATGTTACACTTGGCTTAGGGCGAATCTTTTATATCCACCACTTCAAATCAATATATAGGAAAATTGATCTTGGGCCAATTAAGACACACACACAATTACATTAATATTATTGGGTTTTTATATACAATGCGTTTTACTTTTTACTATTGTTTGCTAAGTCAATAGCACAGACAAATCGAAATCGTCTCATGACTTTACTGTCATCAAGAATATATACACCCTAGAGACCCTTTGATAAGTTATTCTGTGTTTTGTGTAAACAAGAGGAGAAATTTGGTACGCCGCTTGTTTGTCGGTGGTGGGTATAGGAATGGATAAATATTTTTCTTTACTTAATTGAAATCATTTACTTTGTTTAATTCGTTCAATTTCATCTTCTGTATCGCTATCGGAATTATAATATTTTTCTAATGATTTATTTGAAGCAATTTGATCTTCCAGATCATACAAAGCCAAGGTATTATTGAGTTCATCACATTGCTTGGCCATCGATCCAAGAAAGTCTAAAAATTTAGATTTCTGTTAAGTGAGCTCATTGCTTCCAAGTTCATATAATTACCGTTATCACTAGGGGTGTTGCATTTTGGTCGCAATGCTTCATCTAAAATCTCTTCATCACTTTCGGGCTTTGTTAATTCCGTGCTATCGAGAGCGAATCTCCGCCATGGCAGATATTTTTTCGAATCGTAACATTTTTCTATCCAGCTTCGAGTGACAATCTTTCCCCGTCCTTTTACTTGATTATATTTTGGAGTATTGCTAAAGGCGCAGCTGCAACCATTAAATTCATGTGAAGAACATTTAGCGTAAACTAATTTCTGATTGAATTACTTACATTAAATGTGTGCAGGTATTATCCCAGTCAGCTTTGTATTTAGCACCCATGGTCATTGCTTTTCTCCTCAATTCAGCGCGATCCGGATTTTGTATGCCGCTAATAACTAAAACAATACCATCAAACAATTGATTGAATGCTTTATACCTGATTCCTTCATCAGTTGTAAATTTTGACTTTTTGCTGCGCCCACTTACGGGAGAACTATTTCGTTTTCTGCCGATGTCCTTGGTTTTAATTTCCTGATTCTCTGGCCCAATTGAATGATTTTTTCCTGCTTCTTCTTTAACCTTTTTAATAGCTGTAGTTGGATTTTTTTCCGCACATTTCCTTCTAGGCTTGCTTTCTTGTTCTCTTTTTTGTATTTCTAAACGTCTTCTTTCTTTGTCTATCTGAAGATGCTTTGCTAAACGTGCTTTTTTCTCAGCTTCATATTCATTAACACTCCCGTCGTCATCAATGTCTCCAAAAAGCAGCTTATCCCGATTTCTATCAAGCAAAGTAGTGGTTGAGGTTCTCTTTTGATCTTCAACACTTTGCCGTTGGCAATTGGTTATGTTGTTTGACGCCTTTCGTATGGCGGCAGCAGTTGTGGTTTCCACGCCAAGGCCATTAACTTCCTTGTTCGTTCTCCAACGTCTAAAAAGACTCGATGCAACTTCATTGCCAGAGTCGGGTGAGTCTTCGCGAAACTTAAACTTCCCTATCTGCGACGGACTGATCACATCAGTTGGCGACATTCGTTTGTTTTCATTAGACAATCGTCGCGTAAGGAACTTTTCGGGCACTAGTGCCTTGGAAGAATTTATATTTTTTTCAGTAGAATTGTCAATCACGTGCAATTTTATAAAAGCGAGACCATACTGTACATGTCTATTGAAAGGTTGCGTACAAACAATCTTAACTAATGACCATTTACTAGCAGCTGCTGCCGGCACTAAAGCGTCCTGATTAAAGCAACGTACGCGATTTATATTCGTGGAATTTTTGCTTTCCACTGGTGTCATAAATGAGCACGTTATTAAGATTTCCTTAAAGAATTAAAAACGTAATTTTATTGCTAATGAATAAACGGCAAAACAAATATACCATGAAGTCAGTGGCAGTACAACTTGTCTTACCGACCAGTACTTCCACAAATGCGGAATGCTCATTACCGATATCAATGCCGCAAATTTGTTGAGCTTCTTTCATTTCCAGAATAACATACGCTTGCTTTTCGCCCGCCAATTTAGTTTTCCACTTTTTACCCGCTTGACCTTTTATCAGGTTTTCCGCCACATGTACCTTTTTGCCCAAAGTTTCGCTTACCATTAATGATAAACACATTTCATATAAAAATCTTATATTCTATTCACCTGATCTTCACTGCTGCACTCACGCACTTTATCAAACAACGCAAAAGGCATATTATGTCCGATTTACAAATAAATATATATGTAAAAACAACGCATGAAATATATATATTTTCGAAAAGAAAAACACTTTCAATTTGATTCCTTTTTATTGTAATTCTTTGCCTTGATTAGCGAGGCAGTTAGTTAATCGTATTCACCCTAAACACGACAGCTGAAATTCCTTTTTTTTTTTGTTATTCACCCTATTCAGTTCTATTTGTTTATGTTTGATTTTTTGTCTTTATCAGAGGCTTTTGAATTCATGTTTGTGTGTTCGTTTTTTAAATACTAACTGAGTTGTCAACGGAAAATCGGTTTTAGCTCGTTTCTAATGTCCAAAACCCCCTGGAATTGGGAGCTAACACAATTAAGTTTCGCTTGTAGTCCCAGGGCTGGGGAAGACTTTTAAATAATAAATTTTTCGAAAGTGGAAATAAAGTTAATTTATAAATGTTTATATATACATATATATTTATTTAAGCGAATTAAGAATATTAATTACACAATTAGAGTAAAAGGCAAAAAATACAAGTACTTTACATATCTTTCATAAATTAAAAATTTTTGTTTAGTTCGACTGTTTGTAAGTAAACAGCACATTTTTCTCTTATAAATGCAACACTAAAGGACCAAATTAACGCAAAACGTCAATAATTTTACTTATGCCAGTTTTGATAATTGTGGGATGGCGTTTCTCGCACCTCTTGTGCATACATAAAGCTAAAAAAGCTTCGAAACTCGAAATTGAAGCCTGGTGACACCATACATAATTAGTGCAATGAATTTAGAACCAAACATAAAGAAATCAATGTAAAAGCAGGCAACAACTGTATGAAAAACAAGAATACGTAAGTAAAACGAATTTTTGATTGATTACGAAAGTAAACAATGTTCAAAATGACTTTCAAAGAAGGACCATGGAGCACTTCATTAACAAGTTAAGTATTTTCATTTGGGACTAAGTTGGATTTGTTGCTGGTTTTTCTTATAATATAAAATAATATTGAGTATAAAGCAAAATTTCAAATCGAATAATATAAAGAAAACTTAAACAAGAATTAGACAAATAACAAATACAATTTAAATAAATTAAATTTTCCTTATTTTTTCTTCTACGTTCTTTTGTTTATATACATACAAAACCATATGATTGACCAATTCTTACAAAGTTTCGTAAGAGGTCCGCTTAGTTGGGAGTCCTATTGCAAAAATAAGAGTAACGCATCACTGTTTCAGCCCTCTACAATTTATATATCAAGGCCCAAATTTGCTCTGATGTCAAATTTGCTTCTTTTCAAAGAGTTGTAGCAGCATCGTAACGCAATGTTCATGCCCTCTGAGCATACTTTGAGTAAACCCTACTTACTCGGGGAACACCTATATAATTTTTGCAAAAGACGACGACATCGAAGAAATGAAATTACCAAAATCGAGAAAATGTATTCGATTTGAACTTAGTTTTTGAACGCCCGTACTTGGACATGGTGAGGAAGGAAAAACCTTGAGATCGCAGTAGACAAGCTATATTTATCATCTTTGTGTTCTAATGTGCTATCAGTCGTGCTAATTTCTGCCTTAGTTCTTACATTGGCTACGTAGAAAAAAAAATGTAGTTAATAGCTTTAAAAAATATTACAACATTACGAAATTTCCATTTTTTTTTAGACCAATTCAATGGATGTTTGCTTAAAGAGTGTTCGTGAAAATGAATTTAGAATATGGTACTGCGATCAAAAAATGATACGAATCAGTTTGTAAAATGAAAAATCTCTGCTGCTTGGTTTGCTTTTTACAAGATATTCGATCGATTTGTCGGTTGTTTTCGAGTCGTGTGCACAGATTTTTGTTTCGTCTCCTATAATGACGCATTTGCTGGCGCCCTGATAGTCTTAAATCATTCTTGCACAGATATCAATGCCACGGCTTTTTGTCCACAATATTGGTAAAAGTTAACGCGTTTGGTGCACGAAACAACTTTTGAATTGGTTTGGGTTGATCCAAATGAAACGCCCACAACTTAAGCAAGATCTCTGAATGTCAAGCGATTTTCGAGCTTTAAATTTTTGGTTTCCTTGACATGGCTTCTGAAAATTCTTCTTAACAATAATTAGGATTGGTTGTGGCGTGAAGCGCTGATCGCTCAAGTGTTGCGAAGGGTTTGCAAACAGTGAATTAGAAGCAGCAGACTTTGCACGTCCGAAATCCACTTGTAAAATTGGCAACAAAAAAAAGTTTTCCTGCTTCGAATAGTCGATAGAGATGAAAAATGTATTTATAATGAAAATTTCTCTATCTGATGGGATCACAAAGCCGTAGTATGTTATAAACAGCCAGAATCAAGTGGAACTATCAATGGCGATATATATCGACGACAACTAATATATTTGAAGCGAGTTATAGAGGGTGGAAGTGCAACACGACATATTGCAAACGGTGAGAAAAATTAGTTAAAAAGATAGGATGGAGAAATGTTGCCCCACTCGCCGTATGCGCACTTTATAAATCCTTCAGATTATTACTAAATCCGGAGCGGTTTATATTCGCGCACAGTTCACAAATTGACTTAATGACTGGATCGCCAAAGTGTACTCTTTAGGAGCCATCCGCTTATTGGCTGAAAGATGGGCGACAGTTGTAGCTGTAGATGGATCGTACTAGGAATAAAAACCGTTTTCGCAACTATTCATCACTGGTCGATGAAAGGCGTGCATGTTTATTGCGAACTGAATCAAATGCTATCAACAGTGTGTATGTCGAGTATGTCTAGGACAACTGAAGAAATGAGGAGTGGTTATAAAATTCGAGTATTCCCCTTAGAAGGCCAAGCTATTAGCACATTCGACCGACTTCTGATCAGAGTATGCCCGCAATTGCATTTTATTTGTGTGTGCATAAATTTCTGTAGGACGCTGTCAAAATTACAATGAAAAAATAATTTTTTGGGGATTCGCGCCAGAATAAAAAATTTGTGTAAGAAAGCGCGTTTGTCGTCATTGGAAAATCGTGTTATTTCAAATTCGGGTAAAAATAGAGTGTGCAAAACACAAAAGTCTGATGTATGTGAAGTTAATATCTTTGTTTAAGGCTTTAGCCTTTACAACCAACGGACGTGTTTAAATTGATCCCAAAATCATAGGCACTAAAATATTTGCAAAAGTTGTCGGTGGCATATTTGTGATGTCCTGTGTGGTTGTGGTATATTTCTCGTGCTAGCATTAAAACGTGGAAAGAAATCATTCCCATCGCAAATGTATTCAGAAAAAGGATATTTCACATTACATGTACATGTAAATTTCATTCTTTCTAATTGATACGAATTGAAAATTTTCAAAACTACATTTTTTAAAATGGCTTAATATTATGCTCATCAAATGGAATACTGAACACTTGCGGTCATCTGGGCGAAAGCTTAGCCAGTCTTTTTCGATATAAGGGGGAACGTTTAGCAAACTAAGTTATAAGTGCAGTAGTAAAAACGATAAAATGATAAATGATATATATTACGTCTATAACGTCCCTCCACAAAGAAATAAAGAAACAGTCTTTAGAATCAGAAAGGAAGGGAATTTTTTATAAGTCTTAATCTGATTATTTATAAAAAAGAAAGAAAAAAAGTAAACAACATATACCAATTTTCTAAAAAAAAAGAAATTCATGCATTACGTATAAATTTTCAAAATTTCTTTATACATTTGCGTTTCCTAAACTCTAACCCTTACGTTTTTGTGAACTATAATAATAAATAAATGCATTAATAAGTGTCCTCTGTGAGAAGAAATCTGCAAAACGTACATTTTAACATCTCATGGCCACCGAATAACTCTTTCAATAGTTGATCCTCTAAACTTGAAGCCAAAGCATAACATTGCGGGCAATAACATTTTTGAAATAGAGGTAACTGCAAATAAATTATAGATATTGGAAAAGCTTCGCACAAGATATGTATGTATGTAAGATAACCAACTTGTGTATGAGATACCGAACATCTCTGTATAACATGTTGTTTAGAACATTTATTAAATATATTCATGTTAATTGTTTCGTTGCACACATTGCAATGTTCTTTTTTGTAATGTAAGGCACTTAAATCGAAACTGCACCCATTTAATTGTTGATTGACTGTTTTAATGAAGTTCTCTGTGGTCTCATTGAAAGAATTCTCTTCATTTATGTTATCCTTTAAAGTGCTTAATAAAAATTGCAACTTGTTTTGCATACAAGCAATTGATAGTTGCTGGAAACTGGTTAGAGTGGAAGCTTTTCGAAATTCTTGCAAGTACTCTAGGCGTGAAAGGATATGTAAACTTTGCACTGCAGGCTCCAAAAAGTCCAACTCTATCGAGGTGTGACTTTTATATGTTCGGAATTTAAGTCTGAAAATTTCGAATCACTTACGTTTACATTTATTATCATTATTATTATTATAATTAACAGTCTTACATACCTCTGATGTTTAGCTACATTACGTGTTATAAATAATTTTATTTGCATTTTCTGCAAGAACGCGTCATTAAAGACTTTCGGCATTTTGATTTGTCCAATATTAAAGAATTCGTTATATTTGTCCATTTCGATATTGTTGAAAATATCCAAACCTATCGTCATTATCAAATCTTGTACATCGTCCATGATTTTAATATTCACATTACGTAAACGTATTAGTGCATCTTGATTATTTAATTTAACGACATTCAGGAACGCTGTGGCATTCGTATATTTCGAGTTGTGCAAGTATTCTTTATTACGATGTAACATTACAGACCATAGGCATCGATTTTTAGAACAGCAAATACCTAAAATTTGCATATTCGCAGTATCAAAATTGTGCTGTATAAAATCTTCATCGATTTTAAGTTCCTCTGAAGAAGGACATGATATACGTATGCATTTGATGTGGCCGACTATTGTGGTTATGATGTATTCCATGTCATTTAATACTTCAATACCTGAAATAGATATGAAAAATGTATTAATAATTGATATTTCGATTGAATTTGATTTACGTACCTGTTATTTTAATGCCATTTACGTAAGCAGAGGCACTGCTCTGCAATAGCCCCTGCGTTGTTAAACGATAACCTAAAATATGCGCCGATTTGCAAAATACAACAATATACGAATTTAGTGATGGGTTAAATCTAATAAAAGCCTTACGGCAGGCCATGCGATCTTTACGACTCCACAAACATTCAACCTCCTTAATATTTTCATTTTCACGATCAATTTTAAGTAATTTTATGGTTCCCTGCACACAACAAGCTAATAACAAACTTTTATAATTTGTTAAATATGTGATTTTTGCCAATGTAGTTTTTATTTGCATATGTTTTGTAAATTCATTTGAGGACTCGTCAAATTTTAGTGAGATAATATAACCGGCTGCCGTTCCCAAATAAATGATATGCTCAGCATAATCCCAGCAAAAACTAGTTATTAAATAATAATTAATATATTCGCGTAATTTCTCAAACGTTTTGATGTCCGTGAGCGTCTTAGTAGTGGGAAAGTCATGTTCAAGCAGAATACTGAACAAATTCGTATTCACTGGTAGCCATTCTTGCGATATATTTGTTTGCACGTATAATTCACAAGCACCATAAGTCGTGAGTACTGTACATGTGGGCGGCACCCGATTCGGTATCCATTCCGCCTGCAGCACACGTGCTTTAGGTGGATCTAATGAATATTCACTGACATAAATCGGATCTAAAGCTAATTCTTGACTTTCTTGTGTATTTGAATGCACATACATATGGCTTAGGCTTAAAGGTTTTAGCAAAGGTGCAAACGGCCGTTTTTTTGGTATGTTAGTAAATTTAATACGATATGGTAAGGATATATTGGCGGAACGATCTTTAACCATTTCCATTACGTAAAAGTCAGTGGATGAACCCACTATAGCAATGCAGTTATCCAAAGCACTTAAGCAAAAATCCGCTAAAGCGTCTAGCTTGAATTCTCCCACAGCCAGCTGAGTGAATTTTAGTGATTCCATTGCCTTTTCTACACAGAAGATATCACTTGGCGCGTGGAAAGAATTACACCTTTGAACGACAGAGCTAGAGACCTCTTTAGTTTTCACTAACGACTTCTTTTAATGCATCCCAAAAATTCGTTGACAATCCTATGTCCAACAGTTCCAATTTGATTTCAACTTCTTGATAAACACACGTGAAAACCAACTCAGTGTGATTATAAGCTGCTATCACATGTTCCCAGTAAATTCTAAAGAGTGTGTAAGAAGCAACTTTGCTTTACTTTCTAAATGCTTTCAAGTTAAATCATAAACATCAAAACGACAGATTACGCTATTTACAGAAAACTGTTGAAGTTTTACACATTTGGGTAATTAAGAAAGAAGGGTGGTACGGAGAGACAGAATATGTAAACAAATCAAAAACTATGAAATAACAGGGATGTTACATTTGGCTTGCTTGCATCAAATTCCTGTAAATTCGTTAGATTTTTTTTTATTCAATGTAGAAGGAAACGAATTGACAAACATTAAAGCTCCTGTATAAGGTATAAAAATGTAGCAGATTTGTCACTTTAAAATTGTATTTAGCAATAAAAATCATTTACTTTAATATTCTTTGATATTTGGTTAATACACATCAAAAATAAAAAAATATATTTTTATATTTGGATTTCGGATAACCGGCATATTTAATGTAGATAACGCACATTTTAATGCAGTCGGAGATTTGCTTAACGGAGTCCGTACACCCCTAGCGAGTAATGTTAAAATTTTTAACATAGAAATCAGGTAAAAAGTAGAATTTTGTCAATTGTGTATTATGAAACGGTTTGTCTTGTGTGACACAGTTTATACTTTAAGGAGAAAAGTGTGTTTATTCAAGATATATAAAATAAAACTTGACAATTGATGGAGCTGCGCCAACTGAAAGGCTACTGGGTAATATTCTTACTGCTAAAATCTCAATATCTCTCGTGTAAGATACTAGTTTACACGCCCTTTGATAGGATCGCGAATTGTTTTGACAATTTGCCTTCATTAGCTATTTGTTCATGTTTTGCGCTTTAAGTTTACTTTTTGAGTATTAGTGTTTCTTCATTTATAAAATTCATCATTATCGCAATCATAGAAAATTTCAGTTCGAATTTTCTGCAAAAAAAGCGTCAAATTTAATATATATTAAGGAGTGCTGCCATTAAAAAAAATGTCGTTTCCTTCGCTGAGATTTAACTATTTTCGTTTTGTTTGTGTTTTTTTTTTTTATAATTAAATATTAATCAAATGGAATGTCTTAATTGCAATTTTTATTTATTTACCCATTTTTTTTTTTTTTTTTGTTAAAATATAATGATACGAAAAGTACTAAAATTTCGGATTCTTCTGCAAATCGAAGTTACTCATTTTCTTGTATTTCTTAGCAAGATGTTTTTCCAGGGCTCCTTTCGCAAATACCAAAACTTCCAGCATGATGCAAGGAACGCCTACAGATGTGAACTATGTCATTCGCGCGGTGAAAATACCCGCATGAATGGGGTTTCTGAAGAAGATCTATATCTTATTAAATCGCCGCCTAGACATGTGGGATCCGAAAAGAATTTCCAAGAGACAAGGTACTGCTTTTCCCACATATGTTTTATCTCAGACTTTAAAAATTGCTTAAAAAATTTATAATAGCAAAGCACTCTGTGGACTTAGCTTCCACTGAAAATCTCTCCTACCATAATTATAGACATATAAAATGTAACTTTTAATTAACTTTGTTGTACATGTATATGACAAACTGAGTCGATCTTATATTTTCTAGAAATCAGTTTTGCTTCGCTCAAGTACGCCGTTTGATACAGGAACAGCAATGCCAAGAACAGAAAAAACAACCTTACGAAGCATGTAGGTTATGCGGTGAGACACATCGCCTTGCACTTTGCGGGAAATACCGCAACTGTAATTTAAAAGAGAGATATGAAGTCGTGCGTAAATATCGTTATTGCGAGAATTGTTTAGACCTTGCTCACCTAGTAGACGAATGCCTGATCAAAAATCAATGTGTAATTTGTAGAGGGAAGCATCACACTACTTTGCATGGTCATCCATTTCTGCTGCGGAATGTAGATGACGATGAGGGCGACTCATCTATCAGGTTGCACGGCAGTAGTCGTAGTTATGATATATCCACGCGCTTTTCACCAGATATCCCATTTTTGACACAAACTCTATTGCCTACAGTCTGGTTATCAGTTATATACTTTGGGAACAAATATCGAAGACGAGCACTGATCAGTCCGAGTATCCCCATAACTCAGGTAGCTGAGGCCGACGTGCGTCTGAATGAATGGGATTGGACTACGCGAAATGGAAAGTCTTATTGTTCAATCAGCATTTGCCCTATTAACGGGCCCTACCTTAAATTGCCCGTAATGGCAAAAATAACGACCAAGTTACCACGAAAAATATATCCATTCGACTTAAATCCGCAGACCGAATGTTGGTTTTCCGAAGTACCACTCGCGGATACTTCCCCTACAAGCGGTCGTGAAATCAGTATAGAATTGGGCGCGGACGTCTATCCTCAAATCATGAAACTGGAAAACGAGAGGAAACGCTTTGGTCACAGATACATTATTGCACAAAAAACAATATTTGGATGGACTTTATGTGGACGAATATCTTGAAAAATCATGACGCTTCAGCTGTTGGGAGCTGCTTCAATTGCTCATTGATCCAAATAAACGATAAATAACCGCATCTAGACAGAACATGACCACAAAAAACGCTTCATCAAATATGTTGAATTGCGTTTGTGCTTGGTTCGGCGGCTAAGAGACTACCGGTTCTGCCTTACCTGTATACACATTCATATATAAAAAAGATGAACAAACAGCAAGCAAAAACGTATTATAACAAGGAACTAAATAAATTCTAGTTAATGAACAAGTGAAAGCATTATAGCCGATGAAGCCCGACTCGACAGCATTACTTCGAGTGCTACCACAATTCTTCTTTTCGACAAAAGTTTGCTTACATATGGATGGGGTCTTAAAAAGTAAAACTATGTGGCACAAGTCTGCCATAAACCATTTTCTTGTCAAATTCCCATTAGAGACCAATTTTCATTGTATGATATTAACAATTAAACCTTTCAGCCATATGAAGGCTTACTTTTGATACTGATGATTGTATTGGCGGAGTTTCAAAACGTTGGCCCATCCAATCCAGACTTTTCACATCTATTTAATAAGCGGAAATAGTATTATTTGTCGCGAGTTTTGTCGGGATGTTTTGGAAATTGCAATTTTTGTTACCTGTAATGACTTTTCCGAAATAGGATGTTATATAGTCCGATGGCAAGTGTAGATGCATAACGATAACATTTTATGAGAAAATCTGACAAGCACGGATGGGCAAATCGTTCGCATATGCCTATTCGTCGCACACTCTGATCGTGATTAACAGTATAAAATCATGAAGGGTTATCGTCCGTCCATCTGGTCCATGCTAATGTCCCCCGATAGCCAGTAAATGACTAAATCTTGTTTCCACGCCATGTGTACCAATTTCAGTACACATAATACAAATGGAATAAATTTGAATAAATGAATTTTTGTCCAGTAATATTTTTCTTAATAATAAATATTAAAGCAACGAAAGGCATCATATAACAAAACAAGTAAGAAAATTATTCGCCCGTGGACGTAAAACTAGATTTCCATACTCTATAATATTAGATGAACGGTGCAAACTTTTTCCAATTTTTCAAATAAATGTGGAAATTTATCGTTTATTGTGTATCGTGTTGTAGTTTACGAGCACGTAATATGAGCAAAAAACATGGAAAGAAAAGCTGTTCCCAGTTTTTGTTGAAATGAGATGTGGATGTTGTAGGTTGTGTCCTTCAGGTTCTCTCGAAAATTTGTAGGCGATATCTTCATTTCAGCTAGCGGGAGATTGTTTACCATAGACACTACACGCTTGGGCGGACGGACAAATGGGCACATGGACTTACTCAAGTGTATTCTGAATTTGAACCTTGGTTTTGTGCCTTATTAAGGTTTTGAAAAAAAAATGAAATTATGGTGCACTATAAAAGTTAGTAGGCGTGGCCCACTTTTTCTACTTTTGGTCGAGGCACTATAGCATCACCAAGAGGATAAGCGTTGAAATTTTTATAAGTTTGCAAACCTTTCGGAAAATAGAGGTGTTTGCAGTTTACGTAGCACTGTAGGCGTGTCCTTCCACCGATTTAACCCATTTTCAATACCAATCTGCTTGCGGAACCTTCCAAGTTTTTAGCCAAATTTGGAGTTGATTCATTTTTGCGGCTACGAAAATGTTTACAATTGACGTTGCATAGATGGATAGACGGACATAATAATACTTTCTGGGATCCGGGCGTTTCACTCGTTTTGACAAACTGAATATACCCCTGATTCTTCGGCGTTGGGTATAAAAAATGGAGGATTTGGAA
This sequence comes from Glossina morsitans morsitans, assembly GCA_001077435.1. Taxonomy (NCBI): domain Eukaryota; kingdom Metazoa; phylum Arthropoda; class Insecta; order Diptera; family Glossinidae; genus Glossina; species Glossina morsitans. The sequence goes on from CCAG010007974.1 coordinate 16,625, forward strand.
AAAACGTTCTCGGTTATCTTGAAAGAGTAAATATATGTCAAATCGTAATGGCAATCTGATGACATGACATTCTTGCCAATGGATGAGTAAATCATTTGACGCACATCTCCGCAAAGCTCCTTATGAGTGGATACGTACTTACTTACCAAAGAAATTATTCTTCTTGATGTCATTGCGACTGTTGTCCTTGCTAATATTATCATTTTTATTACAAACTTAAGTAAGGAAAATCATACACACACATATACATAGGTAAATAAAATTTTTTTAATAAACAATTACATATTTTTTTTTTTTTTGCTTTTTTTATCAGAGGAATAACATAAGGGAAACATTTTTAGTTGACGAAACGAAGCGGATAATACAAATGCTATATAGTTAGATATGCAGCGTAACAGTTTACTTCAGTTATAGAACAGTTGTACAACTGAGTGTGTAGGAAAAGAACTCCTGAGTGTTATGTAAGTGTAGAAAAAAAATAATAATAAAAATAAAAACAAGAAACAAATGAAGAAATATAATTTTCACTTACAAGCTAATGGCACATTCAAGCGGTACTTTGTTGCATTTATAAATACATTTGATATATATATATATATATGTGTATATAAAAAAAAAAAAAAAGATTAAGTACACTTTGCTAAGCATTTTGTAAAAGATATTTAATAGAACGCATACAATAATATTTGCATGAACTATTTAGGAATTGAAGAAATACTACAACATACATTGATGCATACATATATCACAGTCTTATTGTTAAATACATATATATACTTGAATATAAAATTTAATATAAAACAAGGAAGGGAACTATATTCGCCTTGAGACGAATCGTGACTACCTACCACACACACGCAGACACACACACACACACACACGCACGCACGCACACACACACGTACACATACATCGGGTAAATCAAACATAATCTTCGAACAATTTCCCTTTGTTGAACGCGCAAGCATGTCGTATAACTAACTTATCGAAGCTATTAGCGATCAATAATTTAGTCGCGTATAGTTTTCATTTGTACCCTTTCTTTCTTAGCGGTTTCGCTCAAGTTCAAGTACAGTTTTACTTTTAATTAGTACGTGCAATTGGTCCGATTGGTGTTAAGTTTAAACTTTTCAATGAGAAACTTTAGCTCGAATCAAGGTCCGCGGCCAAGACTTTTTTGCGATCTTGCAAAGTACAATATTACAAACAGAATGACGAAAATAAAATTGTGTCCCTCTCCTATTTCGGTGGTAGGTATTATCCAGCATAGTTGTGTTAGTCGACAATAGCTGCGAAAAAACGGTTCAATTTACAAAATTGTTTCGTCTCCGTAACGTTGAGACGATTGATTATTCGCCCGGCACTTGTTTGGCGAAGTGAAACGTGTGCCGGTTGTCTGCGCAGTCGTGCGACTTAAAGAATAGTTTGTCATATGATTCATAAATATCGCGCCGGTAGAATGCTGTTGCTTTATGGGAGACGATGAATGCTGTCGCATTTGTCGTACCGATTGATACGAGGCATTGCTGCAGGTTTTATTCGCTGCTCGGCTATTGTGATTGCCAGTGTTCATCATTAGGTGCAGCATACTTACAGGATTATTATTCTGTTGCTTAATAGGTGGGAAATTCATTTGGCGTTTATATAAAGTCGATATTTTGGGGCCTAAAATCCAAGCAGAGCATGTTATTCCAAGCATCAGTTCCATAAAAGTTTTCATTAAAAACGGCCATATTGGTGTTCCGGTTTGCACACTAATCAGCTTCGTAGACGACGAGGACGTCACGTAGGGCGACAAATTTAGCCAAACGTCAGTGTTCGCAAACTCATAAATGACGGCTAGTAACAGCAGGGCACATGGTATACAGTAGATAAAGAGAAAGACTCCCGGTACTGTAGCCTTTTTTTGTAACACGGTTTGATACGACGGACAATTGATGTTCTGCAATACGTCTTTGTTACGCCGATGAACTAAAAAGCCAGACGATAAATTCATTGAACCGAAAATCCAGTAGCAAAACAATGGTGTGGCCACTAATATCTGCAAGCCCTTATCGGACTGGTTGCCTACGAAGCAAGCCCCTGAAATTGAAACAAAGATTATTGTGTGTTTTCTTCTTGTTTTCTAAATAATATCTAAACTCTTGGCTTATCCGATAGTCGTCGAATTCCCCCGCTTTTCAGTCCTGCACGAAATTGATAGATTCATGTAGAAATATTAGGAACTGTTCAAAAGCCTAAAAATTCACATAAATATTTTATTCATTAAACGGGTGAACCATTGTCTAAAACACTGTATTGGGACACGGCGCACCGCTTCGTTGAATATAGTTATTCATAGAACGACCTTTCAAAATAAAGTTTTATGTGGAGAGTGGTCGAAAAAGTCGTCTGATCCGAACCGTTTTCAATAGCGTTTGTCCTTGGGCCAAAACATGTCAGTGTATCTAAGTGCATCAAAATATTTCGAAACTTGTGACTTGTGTATGTTGAAGACAAGAAAACAAAACAGACGGGCAGACACGCCTAGGTCGATTCAGAAAGTGACTCCGAATCGATCGGCGTAATAAGGGGAGGCTTATCTCCCGTCCTTCTGGTTGTTGCGCATATTCGCACAAACTCAATATACCTTTGGAAAAATATTAAAAAATGGCAAGACTGCAGCCATTCTCTGGAGGACGTTCTTCACTCAAGTGACTCTGCAGCATGCAGTATAACTGATCGAAATTTAAATTACAAAAAAAAAAAAAATAAAAACAGTTAATCTGCATTCCTATGTCTTCAGAAATATATAACGATTTTTACGATATAATTTTTTGTTTAAATGGCACTCTTGCTTTAATCAATGTTTAAATGAATTTATCGAAAAAATTCAACGTGTTTCTGTAGAGAGTATTGTTTTAAAAATACTGTTAAAGATTCAATTGAAAAAACTGAAAATTGTTTAGGTTATACTGCGTGACGTTTTGAAAAGCCGGGCTTCGAGATAAGCGCGTTTAAAGGTTAAGAGTATGTCATAGACGTGTTTTCTTTTCATAATAATATCTAGTCGACAATTCCTGGATTATAAAACAACCCTTCCCAGTTCAAATATTCCTTTTCGTCGTCCTTCCTCGATGCTTTTTACTACCATGTGTCTCGTTTTCTGCATCTGCCAAAGAGCAGTCAATTAAATCCGCTTAGCGTCGATTTGAAGACAAAATTGGGAATCGGGAAATATTACATACAGCGACGTCGGTCGCTATGTCCAAAAGTGAAAACTTCGAAATTTCAAAGAGAAAATTGTTTTCATATGTATTCGAGAAAGTCCGAAACATCGATCTATTAAGCAAAACAAATGAATTTTTTGAAAAACATACAATGGTTTGCCCCCTCCGCCCTTAAACGCACTGCAAATGCATTGACTATTTGGGATTAATTCGACTTGTTTTTGAAATTATGCCATTTTAACTTAACGCTAAAACGAAGCCGGACAGCCAGGTCCTCATAAGGTCTTCAGTAAATAAATTAGGCAATGGAAGGTTTACAAAGCACAATAGGGGTAGCGTCAGCCATTAAGGGTCAGCAACATTGACTTTTCAAAGGAAGAAGTTGCGATTTAATCAATTGCTTGCTGGATTACCTTTTAACCGATGAAACACCGGAAATTTTGGAATTTTCTTCAAATCTCTCGAGACACTTTTTGAATTTTTTAGAAATCAATTTTGATTATCTTTTGCCTTGGGTCTAGTGGCTTTGATAGCAAGCGAGAATCCGTTACAGAATTGGGTTTTTCGTCCGCAAAGGAGACTATGCTCGTACTAGGCATTTGTTATTTTTTTTTTCGATATATTTTTCTAAACGAAGTCTTAGTTTTTCCTCTTTGATAGCATGCATTGTTTTTTCCTAATCTAAGGTTTATTCCGGTAAACAATAAAGCTTACCAAGCAATTCGTCGGCATCTACCATGCGAGCAACGATAACAGCGGCAGTTTGAAATGCGGGTAAACCCCAAGCTAAAAATCGGGCCAAAGTACTTCCGGTTATGTTCGATTCTAGTTTAGAATTTGTACAAGTGCGCCCCGATTTGGTGGCACTCTTTGCCGAATAAATACTTCCTAAGGTTATATGTCCTTGGGAGTCTGGACTTTGACGTCGTACATCGCGATGCCATCCCATGCATAAAATAGCCCACCTGCAAAACGAAAACAATTCAATGTTGTAGAGAGACTTGCAAGAATTCTATATCAACATAATTAGCAAGCAGAAATGAATAGCAGGAAAAAGAAAAAAGTTGGCTTTTACATACCAAGCACAAGCAGCCATTCCAAAGTAATAGCGCAGAATAAACGTTGTGGCGCAGACGACGTTTGAAAGACCATCGATTAGGAGCAACGAGACATTGGGAAGCTGAGGATCAAAGCCGCAGGACGTAGCAGTACGGCCAGCTACGAAGCGTACCGTCCATCCAATTGCTACCATTGTATGACACCACATAACCGGACTAAGCACTTTCGTGTCTTTATTCAATTCCGGTTTAGATTTAGAATCTGAACCGATTATAACACAAAGAATTGCTGGTAAGGCTATGCCCAGGGCTGCATACGTCCAGGTGTGCGTCCATACCTCAGCAATATGTTTTTCATTTTGACTGAACAGTATATCGGCCTCGCATAGGGGGGCGCATCGGCCTGAACGATGCAATTTTACGTACAGTTTCGACAAACCTGGACATTCTAGGCTGGGTGCTTCAGTGGGTTGTTTCGCATTGGTTAAGCCCGGATACAGATCGTGACTTGCGGGTTCATCTAAAATTTCCCCTGGTCCTTCCATGCACATAGTTTCCTGGTTGTTTTCTTTCGGGAAAAGACTGCAATCTAAGGCCGGAGGCCACGGAAATCCGAAACCTTGCAAAACTGGATAGCAACGCGCACGTACACTTTCGCAAAGTGAACGACAAGGACCTATGGCTTCCGTTACCTTAGGAGTGCACATGGGCACGTATGTGGCGCAAAGAAACAATTTTAATTGCGAACTGCACACATACTCAATCAATGGCGAAAACGTTTGAAGCGTGTACTCAACTTCACTCTGCAGTTCATTCCCAACTAAATTGGGCATCGAGGTTTCATTGTATCCAATATTTCGGCACATTTCAATACGAATGGGTTCACATTGTCTCAAAGCGAAATCGGTCCGGCAAATAGGAACAATCAAGAGCAACATTTCAAAAATAACATACCAAGTGAACATTATTTTGGTCAAAGGTATTATCGCGAATGGAAAGCAATTCAAGTATTAATGCAATGAGAAAAGCAACGCTTACGCTTAACACAATTCAATCGTTAGTCGAACAATTCCGAATACACTTTTAAGTAAGCATTGCACGTCATTGCTAATTATGGTGGGTTTATATGTTGTTACTCTTTTCATTGTCCAAAATCGAAAAAAAAGAACACAAACAAGCGAAAAAGGTAAAAACCAGTTTCCTTGTTATATGCAAATTTCTGGCACTATCCTCTGCTTTAGCGCGAGATAAAGCACACTGCACACAGTAGAAATATCCTCCAATCAATATTGTCTGCCGCACTTTTTTATTTAGCCCAATACGAGTGTAAATAAGCAAGTGTGTGTGCGCGTGTGTGTATGTATGTGTGTGTCTGTGCGTAAGTAAGGAAATGTTTTGTGCAGTTTATGTCTTGTTAACTCGTTAACTCTCCTCATTCACTTCTACCGTGTGCTCGCGCTTCCCTTGTCACTTGCAAAACTAATTTAATTGTTCGGCTTTAGGAGTCTTGTTATGGCTGTAGCTGTAGTTATTGTTGTTTTTCTTCTTCTTATTGAGTGTCGTATATTCGTTGTTGGCTTGTTTGTTGGTTTATTTGTTTCAAGCCAAAAGTGGTCTGTCGACTTTTTTGTAAAGTTTTCAACCGACCAGTGAACTAACTAACCAGTCGCAAAAGATGTAAATAACCAACAATAAACAAACGCCCAAGCGAACCAATTTTGTTTTTGGAAATTCCTCTTGTTTAATTCAGATTGCAAGCAACGATCAGCGACAAGGCAGGCAAACTACAGCCGAAAACAAGTAATCACTTCCCTTGCCCCCCTTACCCGACCCAATTAAAGAGATTCACATATAAACTTATATATATATATGTGTGTTTGTATTATATGTGTGCGTGTATGTTTATGTAAATGTATCTATCTACTATTTGAAATGAAAATGTATCACACAAATCGCGCACAGAAATTCCACAAGACGATGAAAATTATTTCTAGCTTTCATTTATTTATTATCTCGGCCTTTTATTTCATTTAGACGAATGCGCGCACATACGAACGATGCTATTTGTAAATAGAAACTTTTTGAAAAATTCGATAATAAAATGTTTTGTTTACATTGGTTGCTGATTTATGTAAATAAAAATCTTTTCTGCCGTGTGTTTTGTTTGTTTATTGCTTGCTTCTTTAAAAATAGAAAAATTTGACGGCAAGAAATGTACAACCAACACGACACCAACACTAACACCACTAATAGCAATATTAATACCAACGGCAAAACGATCTTCTGTTTCAAAAAACTAAATTCATATAGAGTGAATAGCTTTTATTAATTAATTCTGATTTCATTAAATTTTGTTTCTATATAGAACCACATCAAATAATTAATAGTTATTTCATTTTATCATTTTGCTTCATTCATTTACTTTGTTTTAACTAAATTAAAGTTTTCCTCTTTATTTTCACTTGTAAGCTATGGATATAATATATCAAATAACATCTTATTTGCATGTTTAATATATTATATATGTGTATATATATATGTATATATATATATTTTGGCAATAAGAAATATTGAACAAAATCTAGAAAATGTTTAGATTTATATATAATTTATGCCAGCACAATGTAAGCAATGTAAGCAATTTGGTAAAAAGTGATGATTTCCTCTTTATTTCTTTCTCTCTTTCTTAAACTTGAGTAAAACAATATTTTACAATAACAATGCCAACCAAACTCTTAGTGATGCCAAGTATTCAAAGAAATTTCGCTCAGAGTAAACAAAACATGACTCTCGTTTCCAATCCACATTCATAATAACAAAACAATATTGCCAACTTAGAAAAACATTATACTAAACTGTTATACTGTGTGCAACGGAATAAGGCCAGAGGCCATACGAGGCTTATACAATGAGGCGTTATTCCTATTTGCGTGTTGAGAGTCCAGCTTTGCTGACTTTTTACAAAACGCTATGGGAATTGACAAATCATAAGGTTTTGGATGTATATATACAAATATAACAAAAAGACAAAAAGCACAAGAAGAATTGATGATCGCTGCTTTTAAATTTTAAGGTTATTTATCTAATTCATGCTCATTTTACGCTAATGTAAACTTTTTTTAATTACGTGTTTTGCATTTGCGATTTATACCATGGAAAGATAAAGAAATCGGTGCAAATCGCTATAAATATAAAAATATTCAATTAGTGAAGTAAAGAGTTAAAAAAGAGGATTAAAAAGAAGAAGCATAAACGACTTCACTGACTCCTTTAAATAAAACAAAACAATTGCTTATATGTTTTGGTTTGAAAGCAGTATTTTAAGTTGAAAATACAGAATATTCGTTGTTTGTTTTTCATACTTCATAAGATAATATCGAGTGTAAACCAAAATTTCAAATAGAATAACGTTGTCTTAGGAGCTGACACAATGACTCCTTATTCATATTGTTGGGATGGCATTTAAACTTTTAAGTTTAATTTTTTTTGGTCAAAGACGGAACTTTGTCAATCATATATTAGCAAGTCACACATAATTCTAGTTTTCTAAAACCCCCTAAGTACGTTCATAGTTTTATGGCGGGGAGATGAAACGTATTTTTTTTCTTTATATTCAAATTTGCATCAAAAACTTTTCGACTGCAAGGATCATTAGATTAAACATGCCTCATGACAATGGTTCCGGTTACCGTCTTTTAAAAATTAGTGTGTTTTTTAATAATTAAATATATGTTTAATAACAATCCTGATTATTATATATTCAACTATCAACGGTAAAAAAATGCTGCCAGATTATAGCTAGCTAGTGTACGCAGAGATGTATATTTTGTCTTGGCGGTTTTTTTCACATTAAGGAATATCGTGCTGATGAATAGAATGAAATCTCACTTAGCTGTTACGTTCTACATTGAAATTCTTTGTGTAAAACAATTAAAAAAAACGATGAAATGATGAAAGGGGAAATAAATTAGGTGTGCGTATTTAAGTAATGCTTGTGTATATATGTATGTCGCAGATTTTATCAGATAAAATGAACCACAACTATTCGAATTTACATTAAATAATACCAGAAGGAGAATAATAACTATTTCCAAATCAATCAGTAGATGGCGTAACTGCTCGTCGTATGGTGGACATCGTTCCGATTACGATTCCAATTCAACTACTACAACACTATATACATAGAATTTTACTGACAATGGCGGAAGAGAACTAGCCACGCGAGATATGAACTTTACATTTTACTAATTGCATGCTATGAATACATATGAAAGAACAGAAAACCTATTGTCTTTAATATTTTTATATATTAAAACAGGGTTGTTGATTGACCATGAAATTAAGTGTTGCCACAATATTTTTTATTGAACTATTTCAAATAAAGCATATAGCAAAGAAACTTGACATCACTTTGTGCTGTTATTTAACAGAAAGTAGCGCGTTCGTAATGTTATTTAACAGAAAGTAGCGCGTTCGTGATGTTATTTACAGAATAACCTTGGACGTCAACCTTAATCGCATATACCTAAAATTAAATAGTGACATTCACTTGCATTGATACTTTATCATTTTCACCAATAGATGTCGCTGATCACAATACAAGCAAGCACCTAATGGAAAATGCAAAGGATATGGTCAAAGCCAAATGCATTAAAGAATTTTAAAACGAATAACATTTCATTACTAATAAATTTTTAAAAATAATTTTATTACATTAACTTTCTAAACTTATTAACTCTTATAAAACCGAGATATTTAAATAATTGAAATTTACTATATAAACCCTGGTACAATAAAACAAATTGGAGTTTTGAACCATTTGTTGCGTCAAAAATTTGATTTACTTGCTTAAATTTTTGCTTAATCGCAACAACTATAAAAATTTCAAAAAAAAAAAAAAACAATTAAGATTTTAATTTTTACTCTTCTCCGAAATATCAAATTAACTACAGAAATTGTACAAATTATCTTTCGCTTTGAAAGGTTTTTTGTCACGCTTCAATTCCTGCGAAATCAAAATTTGTATAGGCTCACTCTTATGATAAATTACTACTAAACTGCTCTTATGATAAGCTATATTTCAAAATAAATCGTGCGTGTTTGTGAGGTTTGTAATATTGGCGAGTCTGATGAACATTCCAACTTCAGACGAACACTGTTTTTACATCAATGTCAATAGCTATCGGCTTAGCATACCATGGCCTTGTGTTATCTACATTTCTTCCAAATAATTACCATTTATTATCTAGGCTTACAAGCCACACATCTTATTAGCTTAGTTCACCCTAACTCAACATCCAAGAAAAAAAGAATGTTCTCTGTGTGCGAAGAATAGACATAGAGTTTCTTCTCATAAATAATAGACATAGACGTAGAGGTGCTTCTAATAAATAAATAACGGTTTTTTGTTAAATAAGATAAGATGAGATAAGGTGGCAACACATTCGTGACAGCAAAGCATGGCACTGAATTCTGTTAAATGGCAAAAATTTGCTCGACCAATTTAAAGTATGAATTGGACAGAACTACTTATATATGAGTTATGCATGTTCGTTGGATGTGAAAGAATTTAATAATATTTTCAATAAATATTTACTAACCTTTAAACAAAAATTGGATTCACATCCAACATCCTCGGATTTTGAATTTTCGGTCTATTTTCTCATGAGAGCGATAAATTATAATATAAAAAAGATATTCTTGTAGTAGCAGCCATGATAACAATTGAAGAAAATAAAATAATTTATTTCCTCCTTGCGCCTTTATTCAAGACAAAGATTCCTTACTTAAAGTGTATATTTCAAGTTTTTATGCTCTACAGCACATGTGTTACAGAAGCACTTGAGTTGACTTACTCCTTATTATACCTGTCAACTCAGAATTACTTTCTGAATCAATTTAAGCTTGTCTGTCCGATTAGGCCTAATTTTTAAGATATTTTGATGGTATTTGGGACACTGTGTGGTGTGTTTTGGATCACTTTTTCGTTGCATGAATACACGTAGCGTATTTAAGATTGGCTGTTTGGCATTTTGGCATTTTGTTTTCTGATGTTCAGCGTACAAGCCACTTCCCATATAATGCCTCATTTTAAATACCTGCAGGGATTTAATGGTGGGCCGTGGGCCGTGGCCCGTTATTTTCTTTGTTATTAATAAAATCAATCTGTCCTCTTATTTGGGCATAATCTAAAAACCTTTCATGCCATCTACTGAGAAAAAGAGCCGACAATAAACTTACAAGTGCAGCAGTAGCAAGAGAATATTCAAACAGACAGACAAAAAAGCCAGATTGACGACAAACTGACAAATCGAGAAATATATAAATCGTTAAGACAATAAATTGTTAGTTCGGCGAATTGACGTTTTAACGGACCGTTAAACTGACAGATGGACAGCCCAAGAAACCGATGAACTAACAAAGGGGCAGATCGGACAGACTGATGTATCGACAAAGTGACGAAGGGGTTGAACGGGAGATCAACATGCAGATAGATCAGGTAATGCACAACTAGTAGGACAATGGACTGGCAAACCCATATACGAACAGACTGACAAGGCGACAGTTTATTACTTTTAGGGAGTTGAAATTATGCAAAAGCAAGTTTGTCGTAAAAACAAGCGACTGAAGCAACTTCGAAAAAAATCTAAGGTCTCGTTGATTAAAATTTCTTCAATGTTATGATCTCTTAAAGACTTTTTTTGAAAAGTTTGCACCCGATTACTTGTCATGGCTATTTAAGAATTCCCCCCCAAAAGAGTACGGACTGGCTAAGTAACACGCCCATAAAGGAAGGTCAACTGTTCGACCTTTCCATATACACGTATTTTTTTCATTTACTGGATGCTTTCACACACGATGACTCCGTAATGCATAGGCGTGGGCGATTACTCTTTCGGTTTTCTAAGGCTAGCATGTTTGCCACAGTTATTGCACGTATCGATAGGGGCCCGGATGGACAGGGGGACATGTTTAAATCGATTAAATCATTGACACAATGACGGTTGTCGACATACAAATGTCAATGTGACGCAGCCCGTTGTGTATTAAAAAATAAACAGCAACGTTTTCATGAGGCAGGCGCCTCTTAATTGTTGTTGCATGAAGTCAATCATGTAACGGTGTGAGATTTTCCTTTCATTTTGATGCTTCGCAACTATTCGTTATGAGTATAAACCTGTGCATATCTATTGGCGTAGGTGTGTGTCATCACTTAGGCACTTGATTTAAAATTCAGTTTCTTCACCGATTATTTCAATCTTTCTACACCTTTGGCAAGCAGTAGTTGTTATTGTATTCTCTAAATAGTTTAATTTGGTTTGTTTTCTTGCTTTTTGTGTAAACGTATTTTTATTAAAATTGTTTCTTATTTTTCATTATTACCATTTATAAGGAATTCGTTGCCCAATTGCATGCATCACTTCGTAAATGAATTTATGTACCTACATACATGCATACATACATACATAGATAGATAGACCATTTAAATGAAAATGGGAGGTGTATAAAAATCGGAATCGGCAAACTATTACTAAATTATGGTAAAATATATATACACACGTATGCATAAAGCACACAAACAGAAACACACACACATACATATATATATATATATATATATATATATAAATATATCAAGTGACTTCGAACTTGCAAAAGAGTTAGACTAGATTGTGTGAAAGTGTCTGAGCGTACATTTCACTCCTTTCTGCATAAACAGAGAAGACATGATTTTCCACCAATTGAAATACTTATTTCTGATTGTGATTAACGCACCCCGTTCCACCGCATGTGCACCGCGTGCACAGCCACACATAAAAACTTGCGTGCACATATATGTACAAGTAGCTTTGATGATAATGTAGTTTACTACGCAATTTCGGTGAAACTCATTGTCTAGCTGCCTCTCATTAGTGGCGTTGAAGAAATAAATGTAACATGCATGCCAAACTTTCTTTTAAAACGTGGGCCAACTCTCACACAACGCTTACATGTAGCATGTCACATGTTAGCATGTTACCAACAGAGTCGATATTAGGTTGCGTAAGTTGCATATATGCAATTTTGTTCATGTCCGCAGCTTTTTTGTCAGCAGCCTTCATAATCCAATCTCTTTCCATTATAAGAAAATAGGTCTCAGAAGAGATGACGTAGTAAAGAATATCTAAAGAGCTTTCGGAATGATCCGTTCGCGGGATAGAGTAAATAATAAATATAACCGCTGAGTGATAGTGATGGCAAGGCGAACAAAGTGCAAGCGATTCGAGAGTGGCTTAACGTGGGATTAGTGGGTACCTGCCCTAGTGGCTTAACGTCGTGATGGCGGCCAACACAACGGCGGGGATCGCGGCTGCCGCTCTTTCAGCTAGTGGCACACGACGGTTGAAAAGGGAATTTTCGACGTCCATCTGCACCTCATTGTTTATAGCTCGCACGTTTGTAGATTACCACAATCGTCACAATACTCCCTGAGTCATTACTCATCGCCGCTCATATCCTAGGCGTAGTCTTCCGTCGACATCTCTCAAACAATGCATTGCAAGAGACTCTTCTAAGTAGATGTTGTCCAGCATTAGTGGGCAGCCTGTCTCCGTAGAGCTTTAATGCATTCTATGAAGCCGTTAAGATGACTTTACGCAACCAGAGCTACCATTGCATTTGGATCTTCCTATGATCCCCAATAGTCATCCTGACTATCCTGCCCCAAATCGCAGTAAGACCCTCTTTACCACAGTAAATCCGTTCCGTGCTATGTATATCGGTATTGTAGGAGGCGTTTAGATTTTAAAAGGTGTCCTCTGCCGCAGAGCTCGTGAAATAGCTAGTACTTTGCGTGGCAGACTTAATATGTCATCTGTTTCTTTAAAAGTCTTATGGTTCGTCCCTTTTATACTCATCATCGAAGGACGGGGGGTATATTTATTTTGTCACACTGCCGTTTGCAGCGCCAAAAACCAATCATAAATTTGTGGCCAGTTTCACATTTGGAATGCACCTAAGCATGTCCATTCGTTCCTCTATCCTTCTGTCTGTCTGCACAAATGTGTACTATTTGTGGAGGATATTTGGAATTTGGAAGTGACTTAAACTTTTCCAAGGACTCGCTTACAACGCCCACGACACCCACACGCTTATACGGCAAACACTTTTATTTTGGAAATAGAAAAAATCAGCCGCGCCCATCCCATATTACGGAGCATGAAAATTTGCCGCTTTTACTTATTTTGTCTTCTTTAGGATAACGGTGATGGGTATAAAAGGTTCGGTCACGACCGAATATAATTTTCTCACTTGTTCAATTTGCAAGTGAAATCTCATTTTCAAAAATTTAAATGAATTCTAAATATATATGTTTTTCTTTATGAATCATAGGGGCCGCAGGGGTCACGGGGGCCGTATGTTTGCCACTCTGAAATTAGAATTTTTGCTTATTGTGACATTTAGAGAAACAAGAGCATCAGATGTGTACGCATAAGTATGAAGGACGCGTACGAAAGTAGGTAAATATGTATGTGCGTGTTCACATGAGAGCATATACGCAACACATTTACTCCTTTTCGTATTCATCCAACTAAAATTGAACACAGTTTGTATTTTTGGTTGTTTTTTGGCAAAATATTTTAAAACTTATTACGCACGATATGTATGACTATATATAAATGCATCAGCGCGTATTACACATTGGTGTGTGTGTATGTGTGTTTTTTTCTCCCACTTTTAATATATTTGACTTAATTGGATTGCAAGCACATATTGTTTGCAGATGCATATGTAAATCTGTGTCTGTGTGTGTGTTTAAGAATACGTTTGAAACAAAATATTATACATTAAGGTGTGGTCGGAAATTGTAATAATAACAATAACAAGCCACAGAGTCATAAAGTGTGGTGTAAATCGAAGCATCCAGGATGGAATGCGTTAAACAAGTAATTAGGTCGGTGTTAAGCCGCGTGAGTGGAAATTCCAGCAACTAAGTCAGTAAAGGCAAATCTAATTTACAAATATTTTATAAAATTTATCCCCTAGATTTGGCTGAGGCTGGTAACGGGTCCCAGGGGTGAGGCTATCAAAGTTTACTCCGGCGTAGCTCACCTGATATTGCAAAAAGTGAAACTGAAAGAGAATTGAAGGAACACATTCTCTTCGGCTTTTTGTGAGGTAGTCGTCGTCCATTGCCTGTAAGCTGTCCGTTTACTGGTTGTCGTCCATAGTATGTCTGTCGAATTGGAAGTATGTAGACCGGGTTTCGTAACTTCACCCTCTCTCACCTTAGCAACACCAGTACAATTTTATATAACGCATTAGAAAATAAAACAACAAAAACATTATAGCAGGAAGTGGTCCTTGGGCCAAAACGCATCGGTGTACCAAAGCGATTTTCACGATCAATACGAGGATACAGGACGGACAGGTAGACGTACAGGCAGATAGACAAGTGATTCTGAATCGGTTACTATGGTTAGGGATGGATCTATCTCAAGTCCCCCTGGCTGTTACATACACCCGTAAAAACTTAATATACCCTTCTACTTCAAGTGATGTACGGCATAATAACTATTGAAAATAAATTAAGAATTTATGAAAACATTTATTTTTATTCACTTATTTATTCACTTCTTCCAGCAAATGTAGTTCACTAATACGTGTACGCCGACGATTTCGACATTTTGCGCTAAAGTTAAGAATTAATTTTAGAACTTCGTCGTAGACATGGTCCGAACTCGAAACTGTGTGCAGACTCAGAGTTGAGAAATGTCACGGTGGATGGCAGATCATGTACTCACTTTGTTATAACGTGTGCAGCGCCCAAACGGAGGCTTCGGAGACCCCACAAAATGTACATATATATTCTTGATTAGGATCATATCACGAATAGAGTTAAGCATGTCCGTCCGTCCTTCTGTGCAATGTCTATTTTAAACACTTTTTATCGCCGTCAAGGTTGACTAAAACATTGAGAAAATGGCTCAAACCAGTCAATGGTTCATGTCCATGTTTTCCTGTTCGTTACTCATAAACTATAGAATAAATAAGAATGATATAGAATAACTTCGGATTGAGTTCATGTGGTTGAATTTCAACCCACTTAATTTCCGTGCCAATTTACTAACATGAGCAAATTTTCCTCGTAAAAGATCAAGAATTACGCCTTTTTGGCATATAAGAGTTTACATATCCTGAGAATTCTCATATGAGGTGTTGCGTCCATCTCAAGCCCTTCTGGATGTTGCGTTCATCCGCACAAACTTATTACACTCTATACCACAGAGTAGTTTAGGGCATAAAAAGTACGGTCTCTATCGTGTATATCGTGTATTCGCGCTAACGACTTGGCTAAACGGGCGTCCTAACTGCCAGATCACACAGTGGCTACTTCGACTTACCTAGATTTGAGCAAATTATCTTAAAGTTTTTAAAATGTAACGGAATTCAGAATAGTTACAAAAGAAAGACTTGTTTATAATCCGGCTTCCATACAGTCCATACTATCAGTACTAAACAGCGATTACAGCTTTCGACTAAAGTAAATCAAGCTAGAAAACAACAATGCCGGAAATGTTTATAATGAATGAAATTCTCCTCTCTCAGCAGTACATAAATCTATATACTAAACACATCCGCCTGAGTGGCCGAGTAGGTAAGAGTCTCGACTAGCAATTCAATGGTCGTGGGCTCAAATTTCAAGTGCGGTAGAGTTTTTAATAATAATAATAATAGCCATAATAATATTAATAAAAATAAAACCGAAAGCCTTAGATGCTAGTGCTTTAAGACTTTAGTCTTGGAATTTATTCTCTGGCTAAATTTATATAATAATAATAATAATAATAATAATAATAATAATAATAATAATAATAATAATAAACAATGCCGCAGTAGTTTCAGGCAACAACCTAGTGCTGGCACGGCTTTGCTCAAATGCAAAACATTCTTTGTAAGGATTGCGTCCATACTAAACGGAGTGCTCCCAA
>CCAG010007976.1:0-37903 GCA_001077435.1 Glossina morsitans morsitans
AGGTGCTATGTAGACTCAATTGAATCTATTCAAAAGCAATTCCTGTTGTTTGCTCTTAGGAATTTGGGTTGGGATCCGTCTGCTTCTCTTCCCCCCTATGAAAATAGGTTGCTTCTTTTGTCCTTACCGTCTCTTGAAAAACGTAGATTTGTTCTTGGCGTTTGCTTTGCAATCAAATTAATAAACGGCGCTATTGACTCGCCGTCATTACTTGGAGAAATAAGTTTTAATGTTCCTAACCGCTTCTCTAGGCATTTTACCTTGGTTAAGGTTACTCATTGTAAATATAATTATGAGCTGTTTAACCCGCTCAGAGTTGTTTGCAAGAACCTGAATAGCGTCTATCACCTTTTTTCATTATCGGACACTTTAAAGTCCATTAAAGCAACATTGTTTAATACACGAGATTTGCCAATGTCGTACTTAAGCTAGCTCTTAATCCTAAAAAGTCACTACGATTCGAAAATTAATTGTTGTTAACTATTATCGGTTGCCAAGCTTATGCATGTTTGCGATGGCTTAGGGGTTCATTTGCAACTGGGTTCTGTACCGGTTGTGGGTGTGGCTCTGTGCTAATTGTGTACATGCTTTTTTCTTTTTTCTTTTTTTTTTTCCTTTTATTTATTTTATTGTGCTTATACTAAGTTTTTTAATAATAATTAATTTAAGATCTACTTTAAGAGTCATTTGAACTCGACTGTCTTTTTTTTAGTTGAGTTTCTGTATAAGTGTAATAAATAAATAAATAATTCTCTATAGCTAGAGAATAGCATAGCATTTTTTAGAAGCATTGAATTTCGTGTGACCCATGGAATATTTGAAAGAAAAATTGAGCTTTTGAGCTACACTAACGAGTTTTTGCTTACCAGTTCTTTTAAATGAACAGAAATACCGTCTGCACCGTCTCATCCTTTAGCGTATTGGAGGAGTAAGAAAGCAACAGGTAAGACTTTATAGTGTAACTGCCCAAAAGGGATTAATTTGACAAAGTAAGTTTTTCTAAACCCTTAAGAAAAAGTTCGAAATTTCAAAGAAAGGGCTTCTTTCTGGTAATGATTTTCTTTCTGCGTATCCGAGAAAATTCAAAGCATCTCCTACACCAATAAAAAAAAAGGTTAGCTGAAAAATGTTCAATGGCCTCCCCCCCCCCTCCCCCCTCGCTATTCCCTCCCTCTAGCTCCATATGAAATTTGGATGCTCGATAATATTGGATAGACGCGGTCGAATTTTTCCAACCTTATACAGATACTGCAGTATTATCCATGATCCATGCGAGCAAATTTCTAACGTTTTATCTATTGTAGTTTACAAGTAAAACGCAAAAGAGGCAAATTTTTTTTTGCTTTTGAAACCAGTGGTATTCTCAGTCCAAGTTGCACTATCCTTTATGTATCCTTTGATCACTTTAGGCCAAATTCAATATTAATATCTGATCTTCATTATTGCCATAATTACATAAGTGAACACACAGATAGAGAGATGGACAGACGGACACGTTCAAATCATTTCACATTTTGTTAATTATCAAGAATATACATAACGTATAACTTATAGGGTATCCGAAGCTTCCTTCTGAGTGTTGCAAAGATTTTGATCAAATGCATTGTCAATGATGATCTCAAATACTAAAGAGAACTGGCTTTATTCACAAGTATGTTGCAGCGAAGTCAAAAGCAAAAATTTAAAATAAACATTAGAGGAAAGCCCATATGTCAAAATATGAAAAAGGATGGTCCCATCTTTCGATTTACTACTTGCGGATTTACTATGCAAAACTTTGCTAGGAAAAGAAGCATTTCGGGCATGACAAGAGCATTTCACTCATAATATTCGAACGGACACGTCTAGAGGATAAATATAGATAAACAAATATAAGTTTAAGTATAATTAATTTGTAAATGGATTTTGTAAGAATTGTAAGTAAAACCTGCTTTACCCTAGAACTCACAATTCATTTATACGATTTTAAACTCAGCGAGATTTCGATAAAAGTGAATAAAAACACTATTTTAAGTCGTGGCCCATCATTGAATGACTATTTATATAACTACTTTTCAAAAGAAGACGTTATATAGAGACTAGTCGATAAAGTGGTCCAAGCCCAACCATTTTCAACAACGTTCATTCTTTGGCCTAAACACATCGGTGTACCGAATTGCATCATAATATCGCTTATATTGAACACAAATAATTAGACGAACGAGCTTAAATCGATGCAGAAAGTGATTCTGAATCGATCAATATAACGAAAGGTGGATCAATCTCAAAATTCGTCTCGGTATGGTGTACATCCGCACCAACTTAGTTAGTGTACCCCTTGTAAGACAAGCAGTGCAAAGGACAAAAATTGAAAGCGTAAATTTCAATGTGTTTGCCATTTTCGTTTGTCGTCGTTCGTTTCTAGTAATGTTTTGAAAATGTTTACCCAAAGTGGTGAGCGACTAAGATTCTACGATACGATCAATTAGTGCATTGCTACAATATTTTTTTTTGTTCTTATTTGTTAAATTTACAATTAATTTTAGTAAATAATAATTTTTTTTTTGCATAAATAATAAATTAATACGTTATTACAAGCAATGTAAAGATATATAAATAATGATAAACAATTTCGAGTGTTATCGGCAATCGTGTTAAACGTATTTTTTAAGATTTTTAAAGGATTCCAAGCCTAAATGCTACTGAGGTGCGAAATGTTAGGGGTATGAAAAACAAATAAAAATTCAACTCTAAAGTGGAATTAACATTTTAGTTACCGTTTCTTAGAGTTCATTAAGAAAAATCGCCTTTTATAGCCATCAACTACAGCTTCTCTATTAATATAACAATAATTTATATCAATTACCATAAGTATGATATGTATATGTATCATAATTTGTGTTTGTGCTTGTGTACGTATCTGCAAAAATTTCATTTCACTTCGCACTTACTTGAATAAATCCAAATTACTTATATTCAATAGGGGATAATCGATGGTTGATTTCGGTTCGGCAAATACGAGGGCACGTATTAATACCATTAATGAGGAAAATAGACCGGGCAACAACAATTCCAGAATTAATTGCCATTTGTTATTCCACTGCAGTATCCAGTTTTTCCACAAAAGCAGTTTAAATTTATCCCAACTATTGACATAAGTCATTTCTTAAGTCTTTTAATGTCGCGCAATACAAAAAAATATTACTCTATTTGCAAGTTCCCGTGCCAAGTATATAACGCCGTTATGGTTATCTATAAATTAAAAAGTTAAAGTATATTTAATTATTATTATTATCATTACCATTATCATTATTATGTAAAGTTGACATTTAGTTTAGCGAAACAATTTGTTTCAGTAAACGAAAAAAAAGAAGATATTAAGCATTAGCTGGATATCTATCGGTTGACTCTAGTTTAGGAGGACGTATGTACAAGCATGTAATATAATATTAGATGATATTTGTAAGTCGTCAAGATCCCTAAGTTTTATATTAACCTCCACTCTGGTGGATTTTTCCAGCTTTACATCGAATGAATCTCAATGGTTTCTTCGACGGCATACTCCAATCAAAGGCTAAAAAACTCTCTAGTTAGATTCACCTTTTCATCTCCCCGTTCGTGGTTCTGGACATCGAGAACAATGGAGCGAGAAAAATTTCTTTACTTTATGTAATCTCTAATACGTCTCTCTAATAAATCTCTCTTCCCGCTGTCATTCTCTCTCCCTCTTTCTCGTGAAAATGGAAAGACATAATTATATCATCATCCCGTTCACTATGCGAGTAAATACGGGTACGCTCTTGATTAATTCGATCGTCGGCAATATATAATAAAATTATAATAAAATTTGTCCCAAACAGCCACCACAATAGTTATTGTTCTTTACAGAAATTGTTTTCGGCAATTTGTCAATTTATTAAAGTAAGTTGCATTCGCCTCTCTACTCTCACCGCGAAAGTCGACAACTTAACAGACGGACAACCGGACGGGTACCCAGAGGCACAGATAGACATCCCTAAATCTATTCACAATTTAGTGCTGATCAAGGATATGTCAATTTTGTGGGGTCTCTGAAACCATTCGCTTTTGATACAGAAGAGTAACAACCTGCGCGTAACAAAATTGCTTTTTGGTTAACGGCAGAGCGCTAATGAAATGAGATCTTGAAAAACTTTACAATTGCTATGAATTGCAACAACAAACGAGTTTCTTATATTTTGCCATGAATTGAAAGAACAGACGAATGAGGCGATAGTTTAGCGCTTTACTAATTTACCAAATATTAATAAAGAAAACAAAAAAAAAAAACAAAAGAGCAAGGATATGGATTATAAAACGCGAGGATTAATTTTAATTTTTTTATTCATCCAATGATTGGTTATGAAAAAATTACGGTTCAATGCATTCCGGTTCCCTAATTGTTTTACATTTGAGCCCATACACCAAAAGAATGGGAAAATTAGAACGTTTTGCGGCAACTATAACGATAACTTTCATTTAACCAAGGGCCGTAACAACCCCTATTATGTCAAGGGAAAGGTATCTTCTAGTCGTTGACCAAAAAGATTCTTTTCTTTTTATCAAGTTTATCAAAAGAGAAAAAGGGGTAACCACATTCTAGTCGGGCAAGACGAACCATTAAATACCCTCTACAACACTCCGCCCATACAATCATTCATCCATTTTCGTGAGAATACGCGAAAGTCCTCATGTCAAAGAGTGCCCAAAACGTTAGTCGACGTTGGATGATCCAAGCTTAAAAAACCTCATTTTCTGGTTAGCGATTTTATTATTTTTCGCTTGCTTTCGTCATAAAAAACTGCATCTTAGATTTTGTCGCCATATTCGGGCTAACTTCTCATGAGTACCCTTATAAATGGTGGAGTCTAGAAAATAGTCTTATGTGATCCAATTTTCTAAGATTAGTTCTTATGTTGCATTGCTCCTAGTCGGAGTTCCCTCACCCCTTTGTAGGAACGTAAATTGATTCTTATTAACTCCCGAGAAAGTACAGCGTGTCCTACGTATCACAAGCCTGTAATGTTACAAACTCCTTGGTGAGTTTCTGATCTGAAAATAAAACTCCATAACTCTATATATCCTATTAAATCCTGTGAAAAAATAAAATTTGCATATTGTAGCTAAAAACGCAAAGATCTTTTTCATTTTATCAGTAAATCTCTTGGAACGAACTACTGGAAAGCCCTGATCGATTCCCCAGCTATATAAACCACGTTACCAACCTACAGATCGAAAATTATGTGATATTTTGATGAAATTTGGTTTTTTTGGACTAAATTGGAACATTAGTGGCAATAGTTTGGATCGGATCAGTTTTTCGATCACATCCTATATAACGGCTTATTGAAAAAAAACACTGTCATATGAAAAAATGTAAAGAGTCACGCATAAGTATCTTAGGCGAAGCAGTGTTGGATAAATTAATGGTCGGCGATGGCCGAGATTACCTGTTACATAATAACACATTTGTGATTACATTTATGGATTACTGATCCTATGTGAAGAACCCTTTGCGAGTTTTACAAATACTTCTTGTTAGTGTAATATTCCTAAGTATATGATCCATGTTGTTGTTCTAGGGAGATTTACATCTGTATTTAAACATAAAACTATGATGTGAACGCAACTTTCAAACGGCTCCAAATTGGATATATTTACTTGTCACCTAGCAGTATGGTCGCTAAAAATCTAGAATGAAAATTCTTATATGGAATGGGATGTAGAAAATAGATCAATAAGGTTCAACTTCGGTCCAGTTAAGTTTTACATCACATTGCTCAAAAATACGACATTTTTATCATATATGTAAATGCTTGTTGTTCATGGGAAACGTTGAGTTGAATCGAATCCAAAAAATAGACCTACATGATCCAGATTCGGCGCGATTAAGTTGTATGTCAATTTACTGCAATGGACTAATTTTCACCATGAAATAGTAAAAATTAAATCTTTTTGCAAGATAAAAATTCAATTGTCTTAGGAACGGATTCAAAAAATGTTGGGAAAGGATTTCAAAAAATGTTTGTTTTCATACAACGAGTTTTCATATAAAAAGTAATTGTAAAAATGGTATCAAATTTCACGAAAATATCTCAGCAATTGCGATTTTTAGTTGAAACACAAGAAGACGTACAGACGGACAGGCAAACTTGAATTGACTTAAAAAATGATTCTGATTTAACTGGAGTACTAAAATATGGGCTTATCTTAAACTCTTATAGGTATTACACACTTCCGCACAATATATACCCCTTCCATAGTTGTTGCAGAATAAAAAATTACGTAGCATATCTATGCGTTTATTTAATGAACTGAATACTTACTCCGCAGTTGAATTATTTTATTGCATGAGTATAAATTGTGTCTTGTGCAAGTGTGTATATTGTTAATTACGATTTTTATTGCAATTGTAGGCACAATCCTTTGAACGTTTTAACAAACGCTAAACGTTAATGTTAAAAAGAATTTATATCTGAAAAATATACAGCGTTTTATTCGATGATCATTACCTAGCGGAATAATATCAACACCCGTTATAAATGGATCGATTCGATTGATTATCTAATCTGATGAAAATTGCATTCTATTAATTTTTATATCCATTATTGAGTAATAGCGAGACAATAATTTTGTCATTTTGCTTATAATAAACAATCGCATTAGAGACTCTATAAAGTGTATGCATATATATATATATATATATTCATAGACGTACATATCTTTTCTGATTCGTGTGAAGTAAGTCACTTAAACGCCTCAGTCTGTTGTTGGAAATCTTACCAACGCAAGTTTACAAGAGTTTACTCCCTACTTTTACAATTGAAAATGTTCGTAACAAAAACATTAACATCAAATACATGCTTACAATGAGTTAATGATTGAATGAAAGGAAATTTTCAGAAGAACATTTATGCGAGGTGTTTAAAAATGTCCCACGCAAAGCTGAGAAGCTCGATACAAGAAAACACGTCACTTTTGTTTCATACTTCAAATAATATACCATAGTCTGACCCAAAACGCATATACGTTATCTTGCTTATCTCCTGCGAGTCATTCTGCAGAAGCAATAAATAAACTTCTTCAAGTTCACTACTTTACTATATGCTTTAAAAACAAAAGAAGCACAACAGCCTTCGATGAATACCTTTTAAGTGGTATTGAAAAAGTAAATTTGATTGAAGATAAACTAACTTAACTTATGAATTTAAAAATGGTTGAGATTCCCAGACGCACACATTGTCAGGAGACAAAAGTTTAGATCTAAATGTCGTAGTCATTTATTCAGTTCACGCTCATATGCACCGACACTTAAGTGCATATAACTAAAGCCATTTCTATTATCAGGTTACAAATTTCATCAATACTTTTAAATACACATGAAGCACGTCTGTCCAACAACTGAACATGCTTAGTTTTTGCACAATTTTTCAAATGAGAGCAGTTTTTTGCCTGAACTGTTTTTCGAATATCAACGTAGGTCTTCCCAATGCAATGGAAATGCGTTGATATCTTAAAGGACTCGAGATGAAGTCCTCATTGTTTCTTTAGCGCATAGACTACAAAATCGTTGCAAAAAGAGTGATCAGTATCCACAACAAATAGCTTTAGACAGAATGACATGCTCAGCATTTATACTCTACGGCACTCTGCAGTAAGTTCCAACAGTGTAATAATTTATAAAATTTACGATCTTAATAGATTCGGTAAAAACAATTTCATTTTTTTTTTCTTAAACACTTTTAAAGACTTTCACTTTGATTTTTTGCTTCATTCTTATATTCGAATTAGCGAACACGCCTATTTCTCTTCAGTTTAATTTATATATTAATTATGCAAGTAATACAGTACAGTTGGTCTTGCAGGCAACCTACGTACAGCACGGCACAGCACAGCACAGCACACCACAGCGTATTTATATATTAATTAGGCAACTAATACAGTACAGTTTGTCTTGAAGGTAACCTATGTGCTATTGAAATCATATTCGTGTCAAATCTTTGTAAATAAATTGAGTTAAGCTGAAAATTGTTTCAAGTCCCGATATCCGTTCTACTTATTATTTGTAAAGAAATATACTATACAGAGTTTCACTTGAAGCAATAAAACAGAAATTCTTTTTCTGATTGAAGATCCTTACGTTTTATGTGGAAATTAACCGACACACCGCAAGTGCACCGTTTCGGAAAAAGTAATATTTGTTACTAAAGTTGCATTTTCTTTATTCCGTTATAATTTGATTTTTTTATGCTTTCACTCGAAACGAAAATAATATGAATATCTATCTAATCGATTGTTTTCAAATATTATAAAAATTATCGATGAGAATAAAATACACGCGATAAGAGTAATTTCACTTTAATTCTATTATTGCCCCTTAACAACGAACAAGCAATTACACGCCGGTAAAAAGATTGGTAAGAAAATTATATTCAGCTTGTATCGAAACTTTTAATGCCCTTCAATCTGTATGTAAATATGTTTTACAGTAAAAATCGCAAATTATTGCTGCACATATATATTAGAGTCACGGACATAGTCATATACAAATTGCTTACATATTACATTACAAAAAAGCATCTTGACATTTATTAATTCAGTCAGAACGAAGTAAGAGCGTCTTAAAAATGAGCTTAAATTCGAAAAAAGAAAGAGAACGCGGTATTTTACAAGATCATCTCGACCAAGATGTCTATAGCGTAAAGTTATTTTCTTTTCAAAATTAACTCCTCGCGCTCCGGTCGACCGATCGTTGATAAACTCAATGAAATTCTTCAGAAGATTGAGGCGCCTTTTTATCCTTAGGACATTGCTGTTGAACTAAGCATACGTACAATAAAGTATAGGTTTGAACCATTTTCCTGGAGTTGGATAAAAAGTCAACTCGATATTTAAGTAACACGTAAATGCACACAAAAAACTGCCATCTTCGCGAAGCTGGTGAAGAAAAGAAACGAAATTGAGTGATTTCTGAAGAGATTAGAAGGAAAGTTGTACACGCTTGATCTAATAAATTGGAATTTAAAACATAAGAAAACGTACTTTAAACGTTGATGAGAAAAATAGCACGAACTTTTTCCTTCAGCCAGTTAAACTTAATGACACCGTTTAAGGTTTTGTTAACTCTTGGCAAGTCCTGGAAAATCAATTGCATGCAAATGCATGACCTACGTGATCTTTAGACAGTTTTAATATTCAATCGTTTATAGGCCTCTTAACATGAACCACTTACAGTCAACTTTTTAGAACTAACCCGCCATGGGCTGTAAAATGTTTACATCGTATATCCACGGATGGCAGTTTATGCGTGATGTAGGCGACGGGGAGGCATTAACAAAGTTTCTATATTTATATCAATTTATACCAAACGGTTCAGAATTACTTTCTCCGTCTGTCCATCTGTCTGATGCTTGCGTATATACGTTTCACGGTTTTTGAAATATTTTGATTAAATTGACTACACGAACATATTTTGGACGAACGTTTTTGAAGATGGAGTGAAGCGGAGCATTTTCACGGCCAGCCCCCGTAAAACGAGTTATTTTGAAAAAGTCGTTACATGAAAACAAATTCCAATTTTCAAAATTTCCTAATAAAAAACCGCTTTTAAAAAACTAGAGTGGCGTGAAAAACTTAGCTCGTACGGGCTAGTTTTTTAAATACCTCCCCCCCGTATAACGAAAAGTAGATCTTTACATGGCGAAAATATTTAATTTTTAATATATCGTAGTAAAGTTGGTCTATAATAATAGTAAGTCTACTTTCCGGCCGCTACCCCATATAAAGGTTCTCTTAAAAAATGAGGCTTTACATAGAAACAAGGTATAATTTTTACTGTTTTGTTATGAAAATAAACGGAGAACACTATTGTAAGATAGCTAATGGTTGGCCTTGCTTCTCTATAATGTTTGTCTTCACTTTTTCTTACATTTTCTACTCCTTTGTACTATTACACAATACTTGTCGCGGTCTGACCTTGGCCTCGAGAAATGAAGATAGTAAAAATTTCGCAGCGTCCAAAATTTATCGCTCTGGTCATCTTATGTATAGTGGAACTGTCATTCGTTGTAAAATCCTTTTAAATATGCATGTGTGTTAAATATTTACCAATAACATCCTACGTATTTAGCACTTAATTTATTGTCAAAATATATGACTAATATGACCACAGAGCGATATGTGACTAATTTCACCTTTATTACTAAAACTGGAAGATATAGTTAGATATCAAAATAGAAGAATGTTATCAGTCATTTTGTAACACGTAATAACCATATTAAACGATTTTCAAGGAAGTAAAGCAAATATGACATCAGATCTATTGGAGTAAGTATAAGATTTCCGACACACGGTTGTATTCTTCGAAGGCCGCATATATTAGGTGATTGCATTGCATTATGATAATCTTTTTCGCTTGAAAAAGGCACTTATTGCGAAAAATTGGTACAGCGCGCTCCTCTCTGCGTCTTTCTGACATCTAAGCGCCTATTCTTGTGCGCAACTGACAGATAGACTGTCGTTTTGAAAATATTTTGATACAATGTGTTATCTTAACGTATTTCGAGCCAAGGAAAAATACTATTAAATTAAAATCGAAGGCCAGCCTATTTTTCGAACTCGTCGCCGCATAATTCTTTTGAAAAGTAAATTTTGATAAAGCGAGAAAGTGTAATTTTTGATACACTTAATTCTCTTTTTATACGATAGATATGTTCCCAAAAAATACGTGTAAAAAAAAATTCGTGTAAAAAAAATCGTGTAAAAAGAGAATTCGGTGTACTTTACGACCAAGAAGAATTATATTAAGCTAAGAGATTTCAATAATTTATTAATCGTCCTTAGCCGTCTACAAGCTTATAACTTGGCTTTATTTTTTCACCCTTCGCTTAACTGATATCTGTGTCAAAATGTGCCGAATGAATTATGTAACTGTAAGACATTTCTAAACTTTGTATGACCTACGACTAATTATATATAATTTCTATTCCGCAATGACTTAATGCGTGCATATTAGCAATCAAGATCATATGATTTAACACCGATCCATATGCTTATTTGAATACATCCTAGGGACAGACCACGTAAACGTTAGTAAATCACAAAAAAATTATGATCCGGAAAGCAAGAACGCGATACGCGTTTAGCCATCATATTTGGCATACTTTTTATAAAATATAATAAAACAACAAAGGTAGTATATATTGGCATACAAACTACGCTTATGTATAGCAAATAATCTCCATGTCCTTAGTTGCGAACAAAAGACAAATGTGAATAATTGCTTAAGAACAAGTCAAAAAATAATAGTCGGCCATGACCGAATCTTTTACACCCGTCACCATGGAAAGGAAATGCGTTTGCATACTGTACAATATTGGGTGGGCGCGGTTTGTTCCTATTTTCATTTTCACAATGAAAGGGAAAATTCATATTCCGTATGTATTGTGCTTTATAACTAACAAGCAAAAAACATGGAAGGCAAAGGTGTTCACAGTTTTTGCACAAGCATGTGGGCATTGTAGGCGAACTCTTTGGCCGGTTTGCGTTATTTTCAAATTCTTTTGCAAATTTGTAGGCGATATTTTTATTCTTACGAACTGGGAAATCTTTACAACAGATATTACACAGTTGGCCAGAATGGTCAATGACAAAAAACGACCTGTAGGACCAAAAAAGTTCAAGGACCACGAATTGCAAGACTTACAAGACTTATTGGCCAGAATTAGCTTAAATTCTTGAGAAACTTTCGAACCGCTTAGCAGTTGACGAATCAGCTGTTTCTAGACTTTTACATGCGATAGAGGAGAGCTATAAAAGTAGGTAAAGCGGTTACCACGCAAATTGACTAAAAATGTCATTTCGAACCGTTTCAACAGGGCAATTTCATTGCTTTCCAGTCAAAAAATGAAGAGTTTATGATGGCCTATTATCACTAGCGATGAAAGGTGTACCTACTACCATAATTCCAAGCACAAAAAGTCACGGATTTGTTCAGGAGAGCCTTCCACTTCGTGACCGAAACGTTTTGCTGTGCATGTGATGGGATCAGCACGGTGTACTATGTTACGCACTCCTAGAAACGATTAGAATTGTCGAAGCAGACGTCTATTGACGTTAGTTGAAGAAATTGAACGATGTAGTGTTGCAAAAAAGACTAGCAAGAGCGGCTTACTAACTGAAAATGCCATTTTGCCTACTTGTTGCAATTGTTGTCAAGAATACACTGTTGCAGCTCGAAGAAGAGGTTCTGCCACACCCAGCTCACTCACCTGGTATGGATGAAGCATGGCTCCGTAAACAAGTGGCCAGAGAGCTGGGTGAAAGTTGTAGAAAATTATGGAAAATATTTCGATTAATATACGATTTGTACCAATTTTTCACAATAAATGTCTTTTTCAAGTGAGAAAACGCCCAATATTTTTGCGAGCACCAAATATGTGCTTTATATACCAAACCTTTTGGTAAAATGAATATACCCAGCCAATCCTTCGAAAGCTCCATATTCTCTTTCGCTTTCTCTTTTTTTCCAATCATTTGCTCATGAAAAAGCTAAATAAGAGAGACTTCTTATTTAGGAGAATAAGGACAACCAAGTGACAGTAATGCTCATGTTTTTATTTATTTTCCTGCTAAAGATGACTTTGCGTAAATATTTCGTCCTTTGATTAAGAAAAAAAATAAATGAATAAATAAACATTACATATATATATACATCGGTAAAGTATGATTCAATCCTGATGATGAGTAATCGTTGTGAGTGTGAGCACATAAAAGGAATCAGCCTGGAATTTCAATATATTTTCAAGAATAATAAACTAGCGAATCTCTTAAGAGACTTTTAGATGAGCAGAAATGATATGAATATTATTTTTCTTCATAAAATTTTTTTATGAAATTGATTTTATAAAATCTTTTCAAAAAATTTTTTAATTATATTAAATATTCAAACATAATATCTATATATATGAGATAATCAACAAAAAAAACGCTACAACGCATTTATTTCGTATTTATTTTTAAAATCCGACCGGTTAATATCACTCTATTTCCTTCATTTTCTTCTTCTTCTTCTTCATTATTAATAACGCTTGAGTACAATTATAAATATTGTAAAGAAATTAGCAAAAATAATTCATTGATTGGATCTCGGAATTATTAATTTGAGAAAACTACATGTTAACAGAATGCTTAATATGACCAGTAAATTATAAATACAAACACATACATACTGGGTTGGGGAAAAAGATATCCATTATTTGTATGGTAGATGGATATAGCGATCGATAACTCGTAAAGTATTGATCAGCCATTTTCAGATTTATACTCTTTTGAAAGGTGACATTTCGCACTAAAAAAATTCTTTTGTTGTTTTTTATTTGGTCCATTCGGTTGTGAGTTACAGGGTGGTAAAGATGGAAGTCAGTAAAGACAAAATTCGGTACATTTTACAATTTTTCTTCGATATTGACGAAAAGGCAATGGCAAGGCAGTCAACCTTGACAGTCGTGTAGCATCGGCCAACAGCTAAGTATCGAAACAGTGGCCAAACCGGGACTAATGGCCAGACAGATTCTGCTATGCGTTTGGTGAAAGTGAAAAGGAATCATTTAGTACAATATGGCCTAACACTAAATTCTTCTATCAACAACTGGACCGTTTGAAGCTAGCGATTGACCCGAAACGGGCAGAATTGGTCAACAGGGAACATCTTATTTTTCATCAGGACAACACCAGACCACCACTTCCATTATATAGTCCGGACCTGGCACCAAGCAATTACCATGTTTTTCTTGCGTTGCCCAAACGAAGATTGCAAAAGACGATTACTGGAGTTTTTCGCCGATAGGGACTGAGACTTCTATGCGAGGGGCATTATGAAGCTATCTTTAAAATTGAAACAAAGTATGGAACAAAACGGTTCATATTAGACCAAAATTGGTCCGGTAATCCGAAACATGTTAAATACAGTTGGGAAGTTCACGTAAGAATAATGGATGTCTTTTCCCCCAACCTAATATACTAATTCCGTCATTCAAACAAATTTGTACATATATATATATGTCTGAATGACGGCATAAACACTATACATATGTTTTTACATATGTATACCGTAATAACAATATAAAGAGATATATACGTACATTCTTTTATATATCTATATATATATATATATATATATATATGTGTGTGTGTTTGTTTGTTTGTTTGTTTGTTTGTTTATGTGTATATATCTGCTGAATGTTTATATATACGTTTATGTACGCGCAATGGGGAAAAGTGGGAAAAATTATATTTGGCTTCAAGCGAACAATTTTGTCATCTACGTTATTTTGTTAGAAAACTTTAGATTCTCTACTATGACGAAATTTCCAAAGATGAATATTCAGAAAAAAATGTTATCTACCTATGGAAGCTTTATTAATGGATATCTTAATATTGTTGATATTTATTATGTGAACTGTTACCAGCCGCATTACCGTTTTGGTCGCACTTTTATTCCAAATTTGTCAAATTTATTTCTTTACTAACTTAGGCTTACATTCACACAACACAAAAATTTTCTTTCTTCATTTTTCAAATTAAAGTTTAAAAGGTAACTGTGCGAATAATTTAATATTAATATCGTTTCCATCATCAAGTTTTTAAAAACAAAAAATACATTCGAGATATCAAAGGATAAAAGGAAAACGATACTAAATCGATTTATGCTCTTATTGTCTTCAAGAATACTTCGATGAGTGTATTTTACACTATTTAATTAATTCAAACATACATAATATAAAGTATAGATTTATAATGTCAATAACATATGTATATAATTTTTAATGGTCAATATGACTGACTATTCTCACCAGGTACTTATAGTTTTGTTTTCTTTTTTTTTTCTTTTTTTCTTTTTTCTTCTTAAAACACTTTCACTTTTCATCAACTTTGAGTAAATCTCATCTGTAATTATAATTATTTTTTTAAAAATAGATAATACATAAAAACAATTTTGTTTATTTTATTAGAAATTTTTAATTTTTCCGAACAAATCAGTTAGACCGTCACCTAGGCATTGAAGACAATCTGATAGCGTTAGAGAGCTTTTTCACTAAAATAGCAAACACGCAAAGCGCAATAAGACCAATGTAATGAATAATGTAACTAAAATTAAGAGAATAAACATTAAAATGTTTAGAATAGAGAGAGCAAAACAAGAGTCAAAAACGAGAGCATTTGTTGCCAATGGGAAACTACTATCAAAAAAAAAAAAAAACAAGCATGAAAATTATCTTCGGTCGGAACCGAATCTTTTATACCCATCGTCGTGATCCCAAAAGAAAGGAAAGGAACTAGTTTTCACACTCTATAATATTCCGTGGGCGCGGTTGATTTTTTTTTTACTTTCAGAATAAAAGGAGAAATTTATATGGTTTGCGTGTTGCACTTTATGAGTAACAAGCAAAAAACACGGAAAGCAAAAGATTTCACAGTTTTTGCTATATAGACGAGTGGGCGTGTTCTTTGGAAAATTTGGATCCGTTTCAAACTCTCTTGCAAGTTTGTAGGCGATATCTTCAGTTTTGCGAACGAGAGAATGTCTACCACAGCTAGTACACAGTGGCGGAGAAGGACGGATGGACGATTAAACAGGCGGATACGCATAGAAGCATTCCAAATTTGAAACTAGCCAAGAATTTATATACTTCATGGGGGTTTTGAAGCTTGCTTCTGTGCATTATAAAGATTTCGAAAAATATGAAATTATGGCGTACTATAAAATTGAATGGGCGTGGCTGATTTTTTCCACTTTTTCAGAAGTACTTTAGCATCGCCCATAAAGAACACGTTTAAATTTTTATAGATTTATCTGTTATAGTTTACGGGAAATGAGCAAAAAACCAATTTTTTATTCCTTTTATTCGTAAAAAAGAGGTGTTCGCTGTTTACGTGGTGCTGTAAGCGTGTTCTTCGATCGATTTGGCCCGTTTTCAATACCAATCTGCGTGCAAGAACTTCCAACTTGTCTCCCAAACTTTTAGTCGATAACTTCGTTTTTGCGGCCAGTGTAATGTTTACAACAAATATAACACAGACGGACAGACGGACATGCTTAAATCTATTTAGAATTTGATGTTTATCAAGAATGTATACACGTTCTATGGTCTCTGATGCTCCCTTCTGGGCCTTGCAAACGTTTTGATAAAATGAATATACCCCTCATGGTTATAATAATAAGAGAGAATTTCTAATCGGCTTGAAACGAATTCGTTATACTCATCGCACACACACGTAAAGACGAAAAATCTTCAAATTAAATAAATACCATTTTTATTGATAGTATATGGTATAGGAACGATGTCCATGAGTACCATTTTAGCTCCTGTTCTTTTTACTATTCAGAAATTCTCATTAAGTGCCTGTATACATATATATAATCGTAAGATTTATGATTCGATTTAACTCCGTTCGCTTATATGTCTCTAAATTTGTATATCACATGACCGATTTATTGACTGATCGGCTATTGCCATTTGAAATGGCACCAGGATATATTCTTCTTAGATTTTATATTAAAATCTGCTATCGATGGGAAACTGTAAACAGTAGTTTACTGTCGATAAATTGCGATAATTTTTGAACTACATTTACGAGGATCAAACAGGTGCCGCAATCAGACACGGTGAACAAATGGTTAGGTGAAAAAATTTTCATTAACTATGTCAAGTCAGAATCTTAAGCTTATCAAAAATGCGAGTGTACTTTGCCTGATATCTGGCGCTATTTCTTGGATGTTACGAAATGATGCAGAAATCTGCAATCGGTATAATGCACAAGTGCTACAAACATTTACCCTTTCGCTACCAACCGTTAAACAGAGGTAACAAACATTTTTAGACAATTTACATGTCGAAAGGGCGAATAAAGCGAATATTGCGTTGCGAAACGCACATATTTCACACAATTAATGAATACAAAGGCTGCCTAACCCTATTAAGATATTAGTTGAAAAGAATGTTTAATTTCTATTCCAATTGATACCATATTATGGACGTTTCTTCCCAACTAGAGGGTGCCTAGTAACGAACGGTTTAAGAGATGTTCTTCCACTCTGTCTTTATAATACAAGGTAGAGAATATTTAATGGGTTGTTTGTCCTTTTATTTTCATTTCAATGACATAGAAGCTGTAACATGTTTATGGATAATATCGTAAATTGAAATATCACTCATTCGCTCTGCCGCGCCCGACATTCATACTTTTACGGTATAAGTACAAGAAAGGCAAAAAAAAAAATATAAATTTTACGTTTAAAAAATTTAAGATTGGTCTTAACCTTGGGCATGCCATAACGCAAATCAATTCGCTGTACATTTTAGTATTTTCCTTTGTCTGCAAAATAAAACAAATATATCCTCTATTTACATATATATCAAAATTTGCTTTAGTTTCAAAGAGATGGTGCAAGAAGAGATAAAAACAATTTATTAATAAGGTCTTTGCATACATTGCAATACACACACAATCAATCAATCAATTTGATACAAGTCAACACTAACCTACTACTCATTCCTTCTATGTAAACCTTTCTTTCATTCAACAAAATATTTCTTATAATTTCATAATAATCTAATGTTAATTGCCCGTACTTTCAGTATCCCATGCTATTCTTCAGCGATTTAGACGATGGGTATACGCGCTTGGTCTATGCTTTTTCGGTTTGCGGTATGGTTCTCTTAAAGCACGAGTCGCCAAAACATTATCTAGAGCTGTCAAAAGTGGTGCCTGATTTATGGTGTACTCAGCTATATTTAGACGTCGCCGATTCTTCTCAACACTTCCGAAAAGGTACGAGTAAGTCACCTCCTCAACAGGAATGTAAAACTTCAATACATTTACCCTATGCTGTCTGCAAATGAATAAAAGAAAAAATATGTTAAAATATATTATTTTGGTACAAAGAAACATAAGCATGACTTAAACACTCTCCATACGCTACAGCATTCTGCTTAATAGCATTTTTAAGTTATTTTCGATATAAAAAATTATACCTTATCGCCATATAAAGGCTTAAGCTAGAAAAGCTAGAAAAGAAAATAATTAGCTCGTTTAGATGCCAAAATGCACTTTTGCATCGAAGAGAATTTATTTGCTATTTACTATTTACTATTTACTAAAATTATTTACAATTATCACCAGTGCGGCATAGGGCTTTTTTATTATTTGCCCCTTTTTAAACGTATCACTTCAATTATCCTATTTGACCGATGAATTTAAGCTACAACAACCAATCGAGATATCAAGTTGTCAACCATCAGCCATCAACTGACAGTTTAAAGAATGCCACAACAATAAATAAATAAACCAGTAAACGTGCCTGTTGTCTCTATTCACAATTCGACCTCGCAGGGGACACATCTATACATTTCGTTTATGAAATCCTTGATGCATTCTTCTCGTTGTTACAAACCAAAAGACAAAATTAACATACTTCTACCTTTAGAAAGCAAATTATAGTTGATTGGAAGAAGGCATAGACATCGTAATGAATATACAATAATTTCATAGCTTCTATTGACGGCATTAACCTACGAGAGGAGATCTTTCAAGACTACTTGTGTCCTGAATTCATCAATTTATCATCAATATTTCTTTTCTCTTTTTTTTATATTCATCTTAACCAGTCACGTAGAGAACAAAGTGGGCTGTAATATTTTGTTCAATTTTTTGCAACATTTATCCGTAAGAGAGAAAAAAGAGGAAGAGAAAGAATATTATAATCGAGCAAAGCCGAGAATTACGTACCCTACACTATCTTGCCTAGTAAAACTCACCATTCATTTTCGTAATTGAAAAAGGATCAACACTGACATCTTGTGTTGCTGGTTGCGGAGATTTTAGCGAAATTAATCTTCGTATCAACGACCTTATTACTAGCCATTTATTTTCATCATAAATACTACTGCTAAATATTGGACTTCGTTGTTGCACGAAAGCTTACTTTTCGTGAGTACGCTTTTACTTGTCCCAAAAATGGACTAACTTAGTCCAAACATGACACAGTTCATTTCTATGTCAAATTACTATCATGAACCAATTCGCGTTACAAACTATTAACATATAGACTTTTTATCATATGCAGATTTGCTTTATGTCGGAACCTTCATATATATGATGGAATGCACGTAAATTGGTCTATATGGTCCGAATTTAATTATTTCATTATAGTGAAGTTTTATATCAACTTACTATTTAGGACCAACTAAGTTAGGCTTAGTTTACGTAGGAACGATTACATGGGGTTAGGTTCAAATAGTTAGTCCATCCTATCCAAATTTTTCACATCAATTTAATTATGTTGAAATGTTATTCGATATGGAATTTTTTTTTTTCATATAACGCTTTATTCACCAAAAAAATGTTATTTGCGCGGTTGTCCTAAAATTGGCCCCATTGGAAATCCATTTTCAATAGCGTCCTTTCCTGAGTCAAGACACGTATCGAATTCCGTCAAAATATCGTAAAAATTGCAAACTATAAACGCAACGCACAAATAGACAACGGAAAGATTATTAGACGGACGGACAACGGAAGGTAGATCTAGCTTGATCTATCATTCTAGCTATTAGATACATCCCATAAACATAAACATAACGCACCCTATACTGCAACGTATAGCAAATGAAAAAATCATACGCTCATATTAAATAGTTTGCATTAACTTACAACAGTTGAGAATCTTCGTGTAAGAAATAAGCAAATTGAATTACGTTTTCAACATCTCTCTCGAGACTGAAAAGAGAGAAAATGGAATAAATCAGCTATAGTAGAGGGTATTTATCAGCGTTGACTCACTTTTCATATGTTTCTTCTTCTGTTTTGCCATCACTTAGTATTTTAAGTTCGAAAAAGAAACCGCGCGTGTATTTTTGTCTTAAATACTGTGGACTGCCTATAGCTAATAGTTCTCCATCGTCTATTACAATAATTAAATCCGCCAAAGTTTCGCACTCCAAGTTTTCATTCGATGAAAATATAACTGTTTTGCCACAAAAACGAGCATATCTAAGTACGTTCCAAATGATACGGCGATCCTTTGCTGGCACGCCTTTTGTGGGCTCGTCTAGAACCAAAACCTTATTGTACGTTATAAGAGATATAGCTACACTAACTTTGCGTCTAACAGCTAATGATAAATCACCAATTTTCCTATTCATGTAAGGCTTTAAGTCCAATGATGTGGCAATCTCTAAGAGTTTTTCTGATACATTCGCTTCAGGCACACCTCTTATCATAAATAGCATCGTGAACAGTTGACGAGGTGAAAAAACCATGCCCAAACCACTCTTTTGAGGGCAAAAACCCAACAGTTTTATTGCCGCGTTATTTTCAAACTTAAAATCAACTTTTTCTATATACAGTTCACCAAAACGAAAGCCTCTAGCGCCCGCCAATTGTTCGATTAAATGCGTTTTGCCCGCTTTGTGACACCCATAAATTCCCATCGACATATACCTTCCAATAAAAAAACACGAGATTAACATATTAATCCAGATTAGTAACATTTTTAAGTAACTTACTTGTCAAGGGCAAATGAGACGGTATTCAAGCGTTTTCCATGATTGGGTATTTTTTTTTCAATTTGATCGGCTAAAACACTATATCTTTTGCATTCGAATCTGCACATTTTAGCGATACGCATT
This sequence comes from Glossina morsitans morsitans, assembly GCA_001077435.1. NCBI lineage: Eukaryota > Metazoa > Arthropoda > Insecta > Diptera > Glossinidae > Glossina > Glossina morsitans. The sequence goes on from CCAG010007976.1 coordinate 20,685, forward strand.
CTTTCCTTGACTACATCATCGTCATCCAAAGGATAGGAGACGGTACCCAAGCCCGCATGCCTATATAATTTATAGCAAAAAAATATAAGAATAATAATAATAATAGGAGGCAATCGCAACTTTCGAGCAATATTCGGTAGAGATCATAACTTATTGAGACTATTCTCGCAGAAGCAACACACTCACTCCATGTAATACTGAGGTCAAAAGGTAATAAGACTTTCTTCACTTCACTCGCGCGATTAATTCTAACAGAGTAGTTTTTTTTTTTTTTTTGCCTATCGTTACAGTAGTATATTACTAGTATCTATGTCAAATTTCACACGTCTCATATCTTCATATCATTCATGTGTTCATCATTGAAAGAATTGCAATTTTAGGCTTCGATATCATCTCTTCAATGGAGTGAAAATAGTGTGAGCAATACTTCGATTAAAATATTTTATATAATTTTGTTATCTAAACGGTTTCATATGGTCACAGATGGTAATACCATGAGATTAAAATTACTTTCCAAAGCAAAATTTTCGAGTCAATTGAAGAGACAAACGAAAACTTTCTGCAAGAGTTGAAATGCTTATCGCGAGCAACCTTTGAAAAAGTTGAGAGGGATTTTTTTTTTTTTTTTGTTTATAGAAAAAAAATGGATTAGGCGTGTATGTATCACTTTAGACCCATAATCCAGTAATGTGATGTAAGTTTTTACTTTCAAAGTTTTAAGAATTATTGGTTATGTTGAATTATTTGATGATTTTTATTTATAGGTTATGTTTGACGAATTGGTGAAGAAATTCTTTTTGTTCAATTGAGTAACATGCTGAGGTTAGTTATGAACACCCCAACGACAGCCTGCAAACTGAGTTGAGAGGGACTGATTTAAACGAAATTTATTCTGAAGCACATAAAGTTAATGTTAAGAAATAAGTGAAACATTAATGAAATTAAAGGCATCATTGTCGTTTCCAGTATAAACCAAGGTACATTCTTCTGGTATTGATCCCTATTTGGATCTCTATATTCTACACTTTCCTAAATTTTCGGAAAGATTTGCTATCTGCTTAACTAGCACATATGAGAATCAACTTTCACGTCATTCACAACGATTTCATTCACTCTTAAACCTGGCCCTTAGTCTCTCCCTTGCTAATATATAACTGAATTTCCTCAGACCGGCGAATAAATTGTTTCTAAATGAAAAACAATATCGTTGTTCATTATTTTTAAGACTTCTGTCAATGTTATGAACAGTTTCCTTCGGAAGCGAAATGTGCGTATTTTCTCGTAGCTTTGTGCCCAATCGACAGTTTGGTATGGTTCTCTTGTTTTTACCAAATGTTTGCGACATTCACAGAGACCGTACGAAGTTATATGTTTTTGCTAAACAATATCTGGTCGTTCGTGTGTTATGTACATGTGTCTGCCTGTAGTAGATCTTCTTCCTTTCGCAAAAATTGAAACACCGCGCACGTCTTCAACTTTTGGGGAATGATTGAAAGCTATTGCGGGCAGATTATTATTGGAAAAGGGCCGAATTAGTAATTTTTATGCACATGGCATAAGTCGGTGAACCTACAGCATCTATTCAGATAAACCACGTCCGCAATATTAATGGTGTGAATATTTAATTTTTCTTCTTTCTTTTTTGTTCTATCTTTGTGTTTTACATAAAAATGGTGTATAAAAAAGATTAGGGCCAAGTCCATTATATAATTTTCTTACTTCTTTTCATCCTATACCATATGATGATGAATATTTCAACAACTTTCAAGAAAAAGATACGTCCACGAAGAGAAATTTTAAGAAAGTTTACATCGTTTTTAATATTTATTCGTAAACGTTACGAGCTGACTAACATAGCTAATATAAAACGAAGAGACAACGGCAAAAGTAAAGATAAAAGTAAGTCTAAAACAGTTAACGATAATTTGATGTCGATTAAAGTGATAATAACAAAAAATACTTACCTTTTGCTCTTCGGCAAACTGTATTTTTGTGCTGTGTAATATGTGTTGAATATGCAAAATAAGAAACTGAATATGGCAGTCGTTGTTAGCATATAAATGATATTCATTCCTATACCAGGAGATTCGAATTCAAAATATGGTAAATCTATCGCATAAAATAAAAGAAAAATAAGTTAAAACGTTAGTTGGCGAGCAAGAGCGATTATCAAATGCCCTGCATTACTTCGCCTAATACAATGCTTCATCTATTTTCGTCACAAAATATATTTGTATCGTATCTTGAGGCCAAAGGTTTACTATTAATAAGAATGCTTATGTGAAAAGAACTACGAAAAATGTGGTTCAAATTTACAACGAAGCAACGTTATGTGTAAATGATTCTGTGAACCGCTTTCCATTATAAAATACTCCAAGTTCGAACATGTTAGCCATATATGGACTTCTTTTCTTGTAAGAACGTGTACATAGGACAAGCTTCTTTCTTTAGTGTAAATACAATACTATTTTTCGTTCATTTTCATCAAGAGCGGATATAACGCCTATTTCTTCTCTAAAGTGATCCAATTTAATTCATTTTCAACAGAATTCGCCCGTAGGCCATAACATGTAAGTGTAGCAAAGTTAATCGACGTATCTTGAAAATTACTAGCTGTAGCGTAAACACAAGTATGCATGGACAGACAACACATCGACACATAAGGCACGGATAGATGGACACACAGAAAATGATTCAACATCGATCGGTACAATGAAAGATGAGTGCATCTTAAGCATCTTTCTTCACGCAAATCACCCATTGATTTGCATGAAAACCATCCGATTTTTTTGAAAAAGAAATTTCTAAAATTATGGAAAGCAAATAAACCTTTACGATGTAGCCTCTACAAATGTCATGCTTTAGAAATGCTTTATGGAGCTGGCGATTGACGAAGAACTTAACAACAATGGCCGGTACACACAAAATTAAGTCTAGTAACTAGTTTTTAGACGATTTATAAGGAGAAGGCTTAATGAAAGCACAAACAATTGAATCGTGACATTTGACTTAAGAAGCCAATGAAGTCGGTGAAAACTTCTAAATTCTCAATCTCGTGATTCGAACCTAATCTGAGAAATATTTGGGCAAGAAAATGTAAAATTTAGAAAAGTATTTTACGCAACAGTGTATTCGTCAGAAGTGCTATGCTTTAAAAGCTTGAGGCGAGTGGAAGGGAAAATATTTAAAAAGATATCTATGGAGGTCAAAGCTTTATAAGATATGAGATAAGGTGATAGGCGTTTACTTGTCTATCCTATAAAGTTTTAGCGGTCCCTACACAAGTAACGAGATTAAATAAAATTTAATTCAAGCCAAACTACGAAGAGATAGATAAAGAGACGGACATTAAATTGATATATACTTGATATAAGAGCTTAGACGAATATCTAGAATGATTGTAAATAGAATTTTAAAACTATCAGACTTGCATTCTTACACTAATAATATTTTTTTACATTTACATTCGCGTATTTAGGTCAAAGTTACGTAATCACAACGTATGTTATCGTTATGTCTTTATGTGTTATGTAATAAAAAAAAATCCGCTATTCTTAACTAAACATTAAAAGGGAAAGGAATTACCGCAAGGAGTAATTTAATAGATTTAAGAACTCACGACAACAAGTTGGTTCCAAGTCGCATATTAGAAGTGGGTAAGTGCAATTCAATGCCGCACAACGGTCATCACAATATCGGCTATGTCTTGAGCCCATGTATAGTTTTGATATGCCGTCCACAAGAGCAAATGTTGGCATTAGACACATAACGTATATAAAAAATAAAGACATTTCCAATACGTCCCAGGCAAATATGTGAGCGCAAATACCTAAAGTAAGACAAAATATATTTATATATAATAATATAATGTATAAAGTGTGGAAAAGAAATTTATCGCATCGAATGTATAGATATATGTATTATTTCTTAAGGTCAATCCTATCTGAAATATCTGGCTTTAGGATTTGGATTTTAAAAATAGTTATTTTCTTAACTTTGCTACTTCTAACGAAAGCTAATGATGCTAACTGGATGGGTAGATTATAGTCAGGCAAAGGCGACCGTTAAACACAAATTTTCCTAATATTAGGTGTTTGCAAAAGTTTTGAGCAGCGACTTCTACAGCGACAAATGATAAAGAAATGGGAAATGGGAAATGCCAATGTACATAATCATTGAATTCGATGGTTTCGATCTTCCTCTACATAAAATAGCAGTTTTCCAATTTAATTTTATTGATTTATTCAACGTATACCTGCTCCTTGCAAATTCATTACTTTTGTTGTTTATTTGAAGACATCTGCTGCCAAAGCCCACCAAACACGTTCAGAGGCTTATGGTGATGCTGCTCCATCATATCCCAAGTATCTGTCTTAGGTTCAACGATTTAAAATTGGCGACACGAATTGAGTGAAAATGCCATTTTCTGCCACTTTTTGCAAGAGGTGTTCAGGATACATTGTTGCAGTTTTGTCACATGTCACAGCGTACTCACCAGACATGACGCCTCCTGATTACCACTTGTTAAGACCGATGCAGCATGGCTTGGCTGGCATGCCGGTCCACAAAGTTGAAGAAGTGAGAAAATGGGTCTATGGGTGGATCGCTGCCAAACCGCTATATATTCTTTCCACATGATATCGTCATTTTGTCAAAAATATCGTAAAATGCTGTACTGTACCAATTTTCTACAATATATATGAAAAAGTGATCAAAATACATTCAAGCACCTAATATTTGTACGCGATTTTTTGCATATAATTTTCAGGATGAAATATCGAAAATTATATCATTTTACCATGTAAAGATTCCTTTTTCGTAGGAACGGTTATATGAGAGAGAGAGAGAGTTCAAAAAATTAGAAAAAAATTAAAAATTGCAAGGCGTTATGTAGGGCGAATTCGAGAAAGTAGATCGATTCGAACCATTCCCAGTAGCGTTTGTCAAAACACGTCTGTGTACCAAATCTCATCAAAACATCTCATAAATTGCGACCTGCAGGTTGAACACAAATTTATATGGAAAAATATAAGATGGGAAAAGGGACAGACAGACAGACTAACTTAGATCGCTTCAAAAGATCGCTTCAGAAAATGATTCTGAGTGTCGAACCATATAATAAAAAGGGTGATCTGTCTTCAATCCTTGTGGGTGTGACATACGTTCGCACAAACTGAATATATCTTGTACCACAAGCGGTGTAAAATATAATTAAGAAAGAAATTTTAAAGCTTACAAAAACACTTTGTGATCAAAATCACAACTGAATTTTGAACTCGAAAACAGACCAGAACCGAAGCATCGATTGAGTGAATTTCGTATCATTAAAAGAAGATAAAATTATCTTCAGTCACTTCACCCGGGATAGTAAACTAAGTAAATTTGTGATTTAAGTTTGTTTAGCTTTAGACAACGCAAGCAAATACTTTATACGGTTATTTACTTACATACAAAAAGGTTAGTTAAGAATGTGAAAAAAAAAACGCCTTCTGAAGTCCTAAAGTGTAAAAAAGCCAGAGTGCAGTAGAGATGGTACAAATCTCTATTGACAAAGCTCTAGTTCTTGCGCGCAATTTTACCGAACTATTTCCGAAATATTCACAGATTTGTGCTAGTAAGTCGACCTTGAATGTTTTCACTTTCAGATTCTTACTTCCTCGACAATGTGAGCGAGCGTAACCGAACAGAGCGAGTGTAGTTCTGTAGTTAAATTGTGAGTATAATTTTTTGATACTAAGAATGAGATATGTATCCTTAATAGGCGTAAAAAATTTGAGAATTTTGTCGGCCCACAATAGACAATAAATACAATTTGTAATCCACTCCACCTTAATATAAGACTTTAAATAAATATTTAACAGAACCCAAGTAAGAATGATTTGCTCCAGTGCCCATAAATGGTATTGAACTCAAACTTGACATTGACACTACTTCTTGTAGATATAAAGGTCGACTATGTGTATATTATTATTTCAGGTGTCGGGTGTTAAAATCTCGGGGACTGAATATAAGTGTTTTTTTTTTTTTTTTTTTATTATTTCTTTCTTTCGCAGTTGACTCATAACTCGTTTCATTCGTTCTTTGATTGCATCTCATCGATATTAAAAGTTCAAGCGAAGATTGATTCAAAAATTTGAAAATGCTAAGGATTCACCCTAAAGCCATTTAACTCGTTCTTATATTATGTAAAATATTGTTGAATAGAGTACACATGCCTTTGTCTTTTTTTTTTTTTGGGATATTTAAAGGGGAGAAACAATAAATATATGAACTTGTTTTCTCACCGAACATCAATTGCAGTATCACGGCCAATAAAAAGGCTCGCAACTTAGACTTTGGCATAAACATACTCAAAAAATACATCATGGCGAGAGTGGCAATTCCATGTAGAAATATTAGAAGAAGAACCACTAAAATTTCATTATTAAAATTGTTATCATATATGGATCATTGTTTGTTTTAGAAGAAAGTAATTAACTTACATAATTTTGTAAAAATATTGAAACCTTCAATAGTAGTAAGCGCCATCACTAATATGTAGACTATGGAAAATCCCAAAAATGTACCAATATCCCAAGCCATCCCGACGATCCAATATATGCGCAATTCAATGCCAGCAATAAGCTGCAACGTCAATAAATAGTTCCGTCGCTCTTCTACTAACGATGTTACAAAACAAGACATTGTTATTGGCATTATGATACCCATAATAATGGCCAGATGTAAATGAAATATCTGATTATCCAGTAAATTAGTTTGCTGATAATATGGTATTCGGAAAGGTTGATTTATGATCGCAGTTAACCTATTTGGATTATCCGGAAACAAATTTCTGAAAAGAGAATTAATTGAAACTTTGTTAAGATGTATGCCTGAAATTGTTTTGAAATATGAAATGGAATTTTTGGTATCTTTTATTTTTGAGAAATGCAGAATAGATGGGCGTGTACAGCAACAGCTAGCGAATGTACACGTAACTCCGGAATGTAATGCTGCAATTAATTTTAATCAAACATGCTGAGCAAAAACAGCAACAATATTAAATGCCCTACGCCAAAGTACTTAAGTCAAAGTGTATGCATTATTTTCATATAGGGGAGTGTCCCGAAAGTCAATTGGCACGATGCAAATTGTGCTCAAAAATTTGCTCCATCTGATCCAAATTTTTCTGGCACGATTTTTGTAAAGGAATTTTAAAAATTGCAATCTTTTTTCACATAACGACTTCTCGAAAGAAGGTATTATATGAGATGTGGTAGAAAATTTGGTTCGATCTGCCCCATTTTCCGCTTCATCCTTGGACCAATAGATATCGACCTACTAAATTTCATCAAATTATGTCGAAAATTGCAACCTATACATGGAATATGCAAGGAGAGACATCAGACGAACAGACGGACACTTGTGGTGGGTGTGATAGGCCCAACTTTTATCATACTGATCCACTCAGAATCACTTTCTGAATCGACTTTAAACTTGTCAGTCCTTCTGTCTGCATCTCTGTGTTATTAGCCTCTGTTCAACCTATAATCTGCAAATTTTGAGATATTTTGACGAAATTTATTACACCGCCTTGTTTTGGCTCAAGAACGAACGCTATTGAAAAGAAACCGGATCGGACCGTATTTTCGATCACTTCGTACATAACGCCTCATTGTGAAAAGTCGTTATATGAATACTTGTAGGGCGGTGTAGTTTATTTAATGACGAGCTATGATCCACTATAGTGTTTTTACTTGTTTTATTTACAGTTACTTTACCTCAGTATTATGTTATGAGCCAAATTTAAGACCATTGGTGCCGTATGAAAAGTGTAATCATTAATCCATATAGAAAAATTTTTATTGGGCGTTTTTATTTCAACTGCGCCTAGTTTAGTTACAGCGTCCATTCTATTGGTGCGTATATAATCGGTATACGACATATTGCCGCACTTTAAATTTCCATAAAAGAGATATTGCAAGTGTGTCTTTCTTGCTGATAGTTTTTCTTCATCTACTCCGTCAATTTGGATATAGTTGCAGTCCTTTAGCTCTTCAAATTTATCAGCTGAGGTCTCTTCCTTACTGATACCCAAGTGTATACCGGTTTCCATAGTTTTCGGGATCTTGACAAGTGAAAACAAGTGATTGGTAAGCAAAATTAAAAACAATAGCCCAAACGTCATAATGACTGGTACAATATTCAGTGTCTGGTGTATCATCTTTTTGTATAACATAGCGCGTATTTGCTGTCGCTTCAAAACATCTTCCGATTCATTGATGAATTTCAATGTTTGAGCTTAAATGCGGGCAAAAACAACGATGGGAAAGAAACTACTAATGAAAAATTCATAATAAAATCATTCCGTAAACTTACTAATATCCGGTACTGTTGGTTTAAGTGTACTCTCCATACCCAATGTCATAAACACTTCGCCTAGCTCACTACTAGAAACCCGTATACTTTTTATACCCAAATTTTCACTTGCATCTTCCAATTGCAAAAGCATGCGCTGATATATGGACCTCTTATCCGTTGGTAGCTTGTATAGTAGTAAATCTCCTACTTGATTATCGGGTACAGCGTTTGGTACGAATTTATTAATAATTTCCGTTATTGGACCACTTGATCGATTTGGATCTTTTAAAATAATCTAATTGCAAAACGATCGAAATAAAGTAAAACAAAAAATGTAGATCAGAATATACGATTTACATACCAAATCGCAACCTATCCCGAAACGTGTTTTCAAGAAGAAAGGTGAACCGTAGGCCAATAAGACACCATCATCTAAAATTCCAATACGATCAGCAAACCATTCGGCCTCGTCTATGGAACTTGTCGTAACAATAATTGCTCGTTCTTCTTTCTCTTGTTGCAATATTTGCCAAAACATTTGTTGATCTTCGTATTTCATGAATTGTGTGGGTTCATGTAATAAAACTATAGATGTGTTGCCAAATAATGTGCAACATAAAACGAGTAATCGCTTCTCGCCATAACTTAAATTTTTTACACTCTCACCCGGACTTATTTTACCGGATAGAAGTAATAACCATTTATTCACCTCTCTCTCGAGCTCTTCGCGATTGTATTTACTTTGCTTAATCCTTCCAAAATATGTAAGCGTTGACTTTACGCTCAATGAATCAAATATTGAAGATTGATGCATGTATATATCGATACGGGAACGATAGTCTGACCAATGTTGGTAAATGCTCTTATTACCATCATAATAAATATCACCCAATTCGGGTTTCTGCCAACCCGCCATTAAGCAGAGAAGACTAACTCGTCCGTTGTCTTCGGCGCCCAATATAACCGTAATCTCACCCTTAAAAAAGCGCATAGTGACATTTTTCAATATTTGATGTTTAACGCCTCTATGGCGAATTGTCGTAACCACATTTTTAACGAACACCATTTCTTCGCCTCTGAACGGGCCATATTCAAAATTATGCCAAGCGGCACTTGGTCGATCCAGCGTAATAATTCCCGTAGGTGGATTCCCTTTTATGGGTTTTCGTCGGCATAATAGCGAATAAAAAAAATTTGTTTGTCCAATATAAAAACCCGGTCGAAAATGATTCAATGTCACCAGTAAGATCATAAGAATGACAACAGTCAACGATTGGGTAAGCAATATAAGATAAAGGATATTATAATTTGGATTCTCCTCTAAGTCAAAATTTTTCATTATGCGCATGCCCAATGGGAAGAAATTATTGCAAAATAAACTTAAACAGAATAAACTAATAAACGAAAAGTCCTCTAAACAGTAATAGATTGCGGAAAAGAGACTGTATGCCAACAGCCAAAGCGTAACACCAAGCAGCACGCAATTCACTGCGTTGTCTAATGTGCAGGCAATAATCATCGAATACAAAATCACGATGATATTTTGAAGTATGAGGAATGACAACATTACAATAGGATTCACATTGTGGAAAATGTATGCCTTGGGATCGCTAGTCCAAGGGATCTTGAAGCAAAGTAAATAAAAAATTATATAAATTGAAAGTAGTAAATAAAACAAAATTGAATAGAAAAGATAGAAAAGAAAATAAGAAATTTATATTCGGTCGTGACCGAATCGATCTCTTATACCCATCACAGCGATCCTAAAAAGAAGCAGAACGATTAAGTTTTCATGCTCTGTAATAATAAGTGGGCGCCGCTGACTTTTTCTGTTTTCAAAATGAAAGCAAAAATTTGTGTAATATACGGTAGTGCTGTACTTTATGAGTAACAAGCAAAAGTCACGGAGAATCAAAATGCTCATAGTTTCTGCTGCATATACATGTGGCCGTTATAAGCGTGTCCTTTGATCGGTTTGAGTCATTTCCAATTTCTTTTGAAAACTTGTAGGCGATGTCTTCATTTTTGCGAACTAGAGAATATTTATTACAGATACTGCAAACTTGCGTAGACGGACAGATGGACGCGCGAACGAACGGACATGCTTAGGTGCATTCCCAATTTGAAACTGGCCAAGAATTTATATACTTTATAGGGTTTTTCTCAATGCTTGCTTCTGTGCGTTATAAAGGTTGCGAAAACAAAAAAAAATGAAATTATAACACATTATAAAATTAAATGGGCCATGCCTTTTTTTGCATTTTCGCACTACAGCATCGCCCATAAAACACATATTGAAATTTTTGTAGACTTATCTGCTGTAGTTTATGAGTAATGAGCAAATAACCAATTTTTTTTGAAAAAAAAAAAGGTGTTCTCAGTGTGCATGGTACTGTAGGCGTGTCCTTCGACAAGAACTTCCAATGTTCCTGCCAAATTTGATGTCGATAGCTTCATTTTTGCGATCAGGACAGTGTTAACAACAGCCATAATACAGACGGACAGACGGACAGACGGTCAGAAGGACAAGCTTAAATCGATTCAGCATTTGATTCTGATTAGGAATGGATATACTTTGTGGGTTCTCTGAAGCTTCCTTCTGGGCGTTGCAAACGTTTTAACAAAATGAATACACTCCTCATCTTTCCGATGATGGGTATAAGAATAGAAAATTGATCGTATTCGCACAAAAATTATTATAATATTGTATGTGTTCATCGCGTAAGCCTAAAACTCTACATCATTTTATTACAGTTTGATATAAAAAAAAAAAAACCAGGAAAAATCGTAGAGAAAAATAAGTAGAGAATGAAATTTGAAAGTTGTTCTTATTTCATTGGTCGTGTATGACAGAAAAAAAAGAGAGAGAGAGAGAGAGAGAGAGAGAGAGAGAGAGTGACGAAGTTATATGAATAAAAGAAAAATATGGGAGAGAAGTGTTATTGTCAGTTTTTAATACAAAACCCGACTGTGGTGAACTTCCGCTTTGCTTGGAGGCATACATAGCCATAAAATGAATCAAAAATACGAGTGCATATGTGTATGATGAAAAATGCGAGTATGTATCTAAGATTTCCACTCTGTATCTCTATTTTCTATCTTTCAGAAATTTAAAGCAACTGAGACGACACGTATATCATATAAAAAAAGATTCCATCTAATATACTTACAATAAACATGCACATTATTAGCAGGTCTAACATTAGAAAGTGAATAAATGATATGAGAAAATGAGCAATCCAGAGTTGACCGTATGTGTAACCATATATCCAATGATGAGCTAATACATCTTCTTCACGTTCACGTGCGTAAATCTGCAAAAAAGCGAGTATTTTCCATTATGCAAATCATGTCTTAAAATAAGTCCATCTATTATTTATCGAGCGAAATTTAATTCGCTCATAATTTAGTTCATAATAAACTTATCATAGTAACTCTTTAGATTGTCAAAAATTCCTTTCCAAACAGTGATGCGTACATACAATTTGGGAAATGCTGGCACATCATACAATTTTTATGATTTCTAAATCTGCATGAGTAGCCGAGTAGGCAAAGGATCGCGACTTACAACTCAATGGTCGCGGACCCTGGCGAACAATGTGATCTAAGTTATCCGGCAGCGTTCAAATTCCATATGTCGTAAATTTATTTATAAGACATACAGACAGTAAATGAAATAAATAATTTCTCAATCTCTCTATCTTTTTCCCTTTCCTTCTCACTTCATCTCTATCGCTAAAAACTTATAAGACAAAAAAAGAAAACTAAAAAAGACAATTCCCGATTAGCTCCCCGTAAATATGAGTCAGAGATCTTCACTTTCCCTGAATATATAACTTAGGATTTTATGTTCAGTACAAACCCAAATTAGATGAAGAAACGGTATAAAGAACAGAGTGTTCAATAATAGCCAATTTAGGTTTGCGGCTCCTTCCGCAAAACACAATTTAGCTTCGCTTCTATAACGCATAGAATTCACTTGTATATGAGGGATCAAAGGTAGTTCCTCATTTTGTATTTGTCTTAGATCTTGGTCTCGTGTTACGAAGAGATCATTCAGCCTAGCGTCCGTTATTAACGGGTCTTCTTTAGGAATATCATCGTCATTAGGATGGAAATATCTTAAGTCACCATTTTCATCAGTAGATACGCTTTCAAGTTCGTTTTCTTTGTTTCGACCTCTATTAGTGCTTGTTCCGTCAGAATTCTTCAGAAGCTTGATCCACTCAACATATAAGCTATGTTGCAGTTGTAGAAAACCTTCGCGTAGATATAAGTCCACATTTCCATAAACACCTGTGCCGCCAGGTGATATTATTCCCGAACAACGTGTCGTCCACAAACGATCATCTAAATTATTTGAACCATCAACAGTTCGTAATAGACCAGGGAAACGCAACGATACCACTAATTTTTCAGGAACTGCACCGTCATCGACATTATGAAATACTATGCCAGCAAGATTGTTTTGGCCACTAAAGTAATTTTCCAAAGTATCGTTATCTTCCACATCCTCTATATCGTGCAAATTCAATGCAATCTTCGCGCCGTTAACAACCGCTCTTGTAAAATTATTTTTCGGTGTATACAACAAAGTCATACGCATCCGTTCCTTACGAATGCTCATTAAATGCCTGCAGGAATCAAATTGAACTTGGAATTTCTTGTTTATATATATATATATATATGTATGCACTTACATAAATACGGATAAATCGTATAGCCCGGGTTGATTGTAAGTCAGATCGGAGTGTACCACAGTCTCTCTTTCGAAGGAATATTTTACCCGTGTGACGGGATTGGCGACAATCACAGCCAGAACCGCCCCTAAGCTTAAAAGCTCAACTATAGACCATTTCCAAGCCGCCCTTTCCACACAAAAATTCTTGCGTAACAATAAACCGAATGTTGCCGGCATTTCATATATGTGTTAAAAATTTTTCTTCAGAGCACTGAGTTATTCAAAAATTACCACCAACAAGATCAAAATCAGAATATCAAAAGATCAAAATATAGATTATTTGTTTATTTTTTTGCCAGAAAAATAGTTTGTTTTTCTTTTCTTTCTTTCACAGAAAAAAAAAGTTGATTAAATGCATTTCAAGAAATAACTAAAAAGCTAATACAAAATATTTATTTGTTACGGTTAGGGATTCCAACCGGTTGAATTTTACTTTTCAAATTGAAAAGAATTAACTTTGAACTGAGTCTTGCTTAGAATATACACTATCAAGGCATAACGTGGACCTTAATGAAAAAAAAAAAAAAAAAAATACCAAATCTCGTGTAAGAACGTTGCGTTTACAATGCACACGGAGCTGCTGGCCCATATTGACTAAAGCATCCCACAGCTTTCTCTCGGTGTAGATTGCGATTTCAATATCCTGGACTTAACAGTATGTTGTGTGCAAAAGATATCTATCTTTTTATGTTGGCGATGACGGCTCAAAAATGGATGGATGGATGGATGGATGGGGGATAAAGCTTGTTCGTACTATTTACTCATAAATCACTGCCATTTGTATCAGCTCATCAATTGTCAACTGGTGGCCACGAGGATAATTTTTACGCTCATCTCTGGGTGCTACGAATAGCTAGAAGCAAAGCAAAAGAATTGAGGGACTTCCGGTGACTAATGAACGGCACGCATATGCACTCACTTTTAATTTTGACCTTTTTTCCCGCAATTGGCTCAAAAAGACTGCTCCCTTCAAAGATCCAATAGAGACTGCTTGCTCTCATAATAGAAGCATTGCGAGGCCTTCCTGCCTCTCTCTTAGCCATACACTGCACCACAAGCTATCATCATAAGAGACTGTCAAGAGACGACCAATACTTCGGGGCGAGGCCTGCAACATAATGACAGATTCCTAGCAGGAGCAAATCAGTTAAGCACTTCCTACAATAATCTACTTCATTTTCGTAATAAAGCGACTGAAACCCCTAGGCAGCATTTTTTTTTTTGGAAACGTTGGAAATCTTGCTTAGACTAATGACAGAAGCGAAAATATATTAATTGCGAAAAGTCAGACAGCAATAGTGACAGGAAAATATATGATTTTTCACACTCTACCATCAACGTACCTTAATAAAAGTTTGACCTTGGCGGCCCTACGCATACAACATCACAAGAGAGATATTGTGGATCTACATGAGCCTAACGCAATGCAATAAAATAAATAAAGTTTCTTAAGGCCCTTGGAAAATAAATTAGAATATGTTCTATCGTTATGTACTAGTCTCTCTTTTGCCCCTCGGAATATTAGTATTGAGTAATATTTATGGCTGCCGGCCAGTTCCTCTACATGCACACGAATATGTAATTGTAGAGCGTAACAACAAATATGCCTATAACGGTTCAAATTTTAATACAAACATGATTTTCTAGCTTAAAATAATTTAGACTGATTTCACAGACATTCTAAAGGATGGGATATCTGACTTTGCGATCTGACAGTGCGATTAGTAGAACTTTTTCAATTTAGTCTTCACTTTTCATTTTTTTTTTTTTTTTTTTTTTTTTTTTTGATAAAACTTATATCAACTCATTCATAAAATGGTAACGATTAGTCGCTGTTCATGTATTTTTGCCTTTCCTGCGTCCCATTATCTTCTACAAGCTCTTTACACCACTCGTTACACAAGCTCAACGCTCCATCATTTTTCCTTCGTTTACATTGACAGTGAAGTTCGGAAAACAAATGCTTTGTCTTTCTAACGAATTTAATAATCTGGACGAGGAGAGAAGTGAAATCATAGTGGAACTTAAACGAGGGTAATCCAATACAATTCTTCACGTCGTGAAATACCAAATACCTTGCTCTACTTTTTATCATATAAACACGACAAAAATAGATTTAAATGAACCAGAACAAGTAAGAAAATTAAATTCGATTGAAATCGAATCTTTTATACGCATCACCGTTTACCGCAAAATAAGAAAAAAGAGGCAAAAGAACAAAATCCTCATGCTCTATAATATGAAGTGGGCGCAGTTGGTTTCTTTTATTTTCAAAAGAAAAATTTTCGCCGCAGAGGCATGTGGGCATTGTAGGCGTGTCCTAGGAAAAGTTAAATCTGACTTTCAAAGTCACCAGTATTGCTAAACCAGATTAGCTTCAATGGCTCCATAAATCCAAAGTCAAAGGACTACCTGCTTATAAAACTATGGACTTTTTAGCCCACTTTTCGATCCTTTATAAAAATTGATATAGGTTTCGCTAATGTTACTCTTGTTAACATTCACATGTCACCGATCTCGTATTAAATCGATTCGACATTTGTCTTTGTCATGTGGTGGCATGTTTGCGCTAAAATAACTCTCGAGATCGTATAACCTTAATTGATTAATTCGGTTATGGATGCGCTGGTGGTGTGCTGACATTCATTATTAAATCTCGTTACTCGTTAACTGCATAATTTTAAAATTCTTTTTTTTTTTTTTTATCTGCAATCTGAACTTGATTAGGCCTTTAACGTCTAACGCCTAAGTCTAAGTTCAGCTGAGTGTAAACTGAAGCTAAATAATTTAGTAAATAAATAAATAAATGAGTAAATTATTTAATCTGAAATTCGGTCAATAAATGTATGTTTCCTTAGCATAAGCGCGACCACCTCTTAGTTTAAGACTCGTATCATTTTTCTATGTTTTCAATAAAACTGAAATCCCCTGTCGTTCGGACCAATTTTTTGTGCCCAACATAGCGCAGATGATTGTGTCAAATTATTGCTGATATGTTCTTGATCAGTGAATATATCACAACCGATATAACTGCATCTGTTGGAATTTTCATTTGATTGTCTTTCCGCCCGTCTCTCTGTGATCCTCTGAAATCATAGACATGATCATAAAAATTTTGCGTAAAAGAAACATTTTCGTGTTTCCAATTTTTTGCTTTTCTACAAATGTAAAAACAAGTAAGAACACGATTGCAAGGCAAGGAAGACGTTTAGATATCCTACACCAAAATACCAAACCCCTGATATATCGTGAAGTGTGAAAAGGAGACCCATTTGGCTTATAGTGCATTTCGATCTTACGTCGCTTAGCTATTATGGACGGGTTTTCTGTCACGTTTCAGCCAAAATACATCAGTGTATCAAATTTCGCCGAAATATCTCAGAAATTGTTGCTTATAGCGTATATATGTAGAACAGAAAATCACATGGGCACGCTATAGACGGATAAGGAAGCAGTGGTGTAAACACATCTAAATGAATTTCAAATATCACTGGGAACAGAGGATCAATATAACAAAAAGAGAATCCACTCTAAGATCGCACAGGATATTATGATGTATGATCTGCACAAAGTTAGTAACTCCTGTATCATAGATGGTCTACGATATAATGATTGAGTAGAATACCTTATTATTCTCTCGACTTGCTTTTCTTTTCCTATGTCGATAGGTAATATTTTTTTTTTTTTTTGCAACATAAGGACATAAGGAAATGAATGCACACACAGGATGTAAAATTGCTTTATTTGAATTTATTCTCAAGTAAATATTGCCTAAAATGTTATGTAAATAATAATAAAATACGTAATGAAAACGTTTATAAAAAAACATATTCCGATATTGTATGTTTTCAAAAAATTTAAAACGTATTTTATGACGATTTTGAAAATTTCTTTTTTTCCGCACGTGCTTTGAGTATATTGTCCATACTATTTGTCAGGCTGCCATGACATACGGAATATTCAGATATATTCAGACGACGTCGATTTTTCTCCAACGATCCAAACAGATACGAATAACTGATATCCTTGACGGGTACGTAGTATATTAATACATTACTATTGACTTTTCTATAAAATGTAAAATGTTTTAAAATTTAAAAATAACACTATTTAAAAAAAAAAAAAAAAAAAAAAAAAA
>CCAG010007980.1:0-28472 GCA_001077435.1 Glossina morsitans morsitans
ATTGTTTTGTCATGTGCTATGCACAAAGTTAATCACTTGCGAAGTAGTTTCCCTTTTCAGAGCAGAGCAAATATCCGCGGCGAGCTTATGTGATCCCATTAAAGCTCGTTCTAACCAAGTACTAAAGGAGATAGAGAGCAAGGGGGATTTAATTTCATATAAACGTTTTTGTAATTTTCACAAAACACAGTCGTAAAAGTAACGAATTCATATGCAAACACGCTAGAGCGTCTTAAAAAAATATTTAATTTTAGTTTTTTCTACAACAATTCAAATTTTTCTATTGTTTCAGCTTAATGCTCAACAGCGCTATGTGGAATACCAACGTTTAGTAGCTGAGCAATCGAAAAGTATTAATAAAAATTTAATACTCGATCGTAAATTATATCGTCAGCTTATGTTGCAAACAGAAGCGGGAGCTAATGCCTTACCTTTAGATACTTTAGACAGAGTAAGATATAATTGATTGTATTTTTTTTTCAAAAACTAATTTTTAGCAATTGCTTATATTTCCTTACGTCGAGCAGTATAATCGCTTGATTAACGAAATGTTATATATCTACAATGGAGCTACGATTTGCGGTTATCAGCAACCCTTTGCTTGCAATCTTCGTTATATTCCCGATTTGAAAGAAATCATGGCCAAAAGCCGCGATTGGGATGAGTTGCAGCATACCTGGTTGGAATACCATCGGAAAGCGGGTCGAGAAATGCGTGATGGCTACGAGCAATTAGTTGATGTCATGAACGAGGTGGCATATGTCAACAGTAAGTGGAAATGCAATTTTTTAAAAGGAAAACGGCAAATATTTTCTCTTTCTTTTGTAGATGTTACTAATGCTGGCGAATATTGGTATTTGCCATATGAATCAGGTAACTTTCGCCAAGATGTTGATATTGTTTGGGAGCAAATCAGACCTTTGTACGACGGCTTACACGCTTATGTGCGTCGCAAGTTGCGCGAATACTACGGACCGGAAAGGATAAATCGCATAGCGCCTTTGCCTTCACATATTTTGGGCAACATGTATGCTCAATCATGGTCGAATATATTGGATATTATAATACCGTATCCAGGAAAGAAATTGATAGATATTACACCCAGAATGCTCGAGCAAGGTTATACGCCGTTGTTAATGTTTCAATTGGCCGAGGAGTTTTTTACTTCGATTAATATGAGCGCTGTTGGACCGGAATTTTATCAGAACTCTATATTTGAACAACCCATAGATAGGAGGGCTTTTTGTGAGCCTTCGGCTTGGGATTTCTGCAATCGCCACGACTTTAGGGTTAAAGTGTGTGCGGACATTAATCAGAAGAGTATGATCAGTGTACATCATGAAATGGCTCATATACAGTACTTTTTACAGTATCGCCATTTGCCCAAAGTCTTTAGAAATGGAGCTAATCCGGGTAGGGATAACGATAAAGATGTTTTTATTATGATTTTTTAATAAACTCTTATTTGTGTTGCAGCTTTCCATCAAGCCATTGGTGATGCAGTTGGGCTCTCAGTTTCTACTCCCAAGCACTTTCAAACGCTAGGCTTACTGCAACGTTCTGTCGATGAAAGCAGTTATGATATCAATTATCTATTTTCAATGGCAATCGATAAAGTTGCATTTCTACCGTTCGCTTTATCTTTGGACAATTGGCGTTATGATATTCTGAGTGGTAATGCTAACAAGCATATGATGAACTGTCATTATTGGAATTTAAGGTAAACAAATTCATTTTGAAACGGAAACATCTTCCATAATAATACCACAAATATCACTTCAGAGAAAAGTACAGTGGCATTAAACCACCTGTGCTACGTTCTGAGAAAGATTTCGATCCTGGAGCCAAATATCATGTGCCAGCTAATATACCATATGTCAAGTAAGTCCGAAACTACTTCTAACTTGTATGTGTTGATTAAGATCCTTCTTCCTGATTACAAGCGGTTGAGGAAATTGATAAAAAGAAACATGTTATAAACGAAATACATATATGTATATATATATTAAATTGCATTGCTTGTGGTCAGCTGGTTGCATATGTAAATTGGTTGGACGTTTTTTAACGTGAAGCCAGAAATGTCGAACTATATTTTTAAAGATAACTTTTCATTTGTTACGTTTCTTTGTTTATTTACCAAAGACTTTTTACTTTTGGGTTATTTTTTACAAGTTAGATTAAAAGTATTCCAGAGCTAATTTTAAATACCCGTTTTATTAGTGCGTTCAATTTTACTCCCATAACGGTGTATTACATAAATGCTGAAAGAGGAGTATTGTTGGAAGCAATGTGAGACGCTATCGACCAGACTAACAAGCGTGTAATTGAAAGTTAATTGTAAACGTGTTGTGCGCGTAATCCAATGTTTCGAAATTCGCGTTTAAATGTTTTTTCAATTGATTATGAGATTTTTATCATTTTAACACCAGTTTTTTTGTACAAAATTATTTCATTTTAAATTTTCGTACACTTAGCTGAAATAATTTCTCTAATTTCTATATACGTACGAATATAAGTGAGACTGAGGCAATTGAATTTTTTATTATCTTACGCCGCTATTGGCAAGACTACCATTGAGCGGATATATGCAACACCCAGAAGCATTTGAAGTAGTGAAATGTCGCTTGCCGTGTGTCTGCGACATTCG
Organism: Glossina morsitans morsitans; assembly: GCA_001077435.1. NCBI lineage: Eukaryota > Metazoa > Arthropoda > Insecta > Diptera > Glossinidae > Glossina > Glossina morsitans. The sequence continues at coordinate 2,648 of CCAG010007980.1, forward strand.
CGTTCAACTTACTGGCCGCAACTTTCGAGAAATTTCGATGAAATTTCATAGACTCCGTATATTTTTGATAAATACGAAAATGGATTGGATCTAATCACTTGTATGCCCATGCCTCATACAATTTATGTCTCCATCACCATTGCTTTCAGACACGTGCGGGGACCATACCCTGAGTGGCGGGTAACATTAAAAAAGAAGTATTGATTCTCTTCTGGAGTGGAGTCATTCTTTGACTTTCTTCTAATTATCCAAGTATTTCTCATGAAGTGATGCGAAAAGTAGTAATGTGTTCTTTTTAAACGACCAGTCGCACAGAGGGTGTCCTCTATCCATGTGGCATGGTAAAGGTCAGAAAAGAAGAGGAAGACAAAGACACAGGGAGTGGCCGCAGTTTGGTAGGTGTGCACTCAATCGGTAAGCGTTATGCCTTGACCGGTTGTGCCGTAATTAAAGTTATGATTAAGCTTGGTACAGCATACTGAGAATTGAACCCACGAATACCGCCTTCGTAGTCGTAACAGTAATTTACAGGGCTACGCGACAGCCCATTGAAATCAAGTCTGGTGTTGCACAAGACATTGATCGATAGCTGACAAAGAAATTTTTCTTATATTGCCACCGCGCTTAATAGATTGCATTTTCGCGTGTTTAGTTGTAGTTCAATCCATTCTTTCTTTATGGAATTCTCAAAACCTTAAATAGTGGTTGTCTAGGGATAAACCTTGGACAAATACGCCCGCGACAGCTGACAACTAATAAAATTATATTCGATTGTGGCTGAATATTCTGTACGCGAACATTTTTATTTAAAAAAAAAACTCGAATGACATTATGAAGCTTCATAATATACGATATCTATTGTATCAATAGAATATGCGGGGCCCTTTTTACCGTCATATCTCCTACAGTTTATGAAACAAAAGACCAATTTTTTTGTTTTTGTTGAAAAAAAAAAAGATATTCTGAGTACTGTAGACGTGCCCTTTCACTAGCTTGACCCATTTTCAATATAAATCTGCATGGACACAGATGAACAGACGGATAGTCGGATGTATAAACAAACTCACAAACCTGCTTCCATTAACTCGCGATTTGAGGCTCAAGAATATTTGCAATCTGTTCAAGAATAAAGCATCTGCAGCTGCTTCCTGTGTGCCGCAAGCATTCTTATAAACAGAATATACCCTCGCCTTTTGATGGTGGGATAAAATTATGTTATTTTTTATGTTACTTTTGCAATAAACAGCTAATGCAAAATGCCGTTGTAGTTTTATAACTGACAAGCTGCATCGTTCTGCCTATGGGTAAGTCACTGTTATTAGAATTATTTTGAGTTAATTGTGACGATGACCTCGGATTTGCTCTACGGCGGTTGCTATTCCTTCATGTATTGTTTTTTACTTTTTGTCTACTAGCATGCTGTTAATCTGTTTGAAATATTCTCAAGTGCGCAGCAGAGAATTAATTAAATCCCTATTTTCTAAATCGCGCAAGGCTCGTGTGTCCATCCGTCTCCACATATAGTAGCTGGGTCTCTCCAATATATTTAAAACCAAACCTTTGAATATCATTTTCTGTGTGCACTCACAAGCTAAGTTTGATTAAAATTTATAAAAAAATTACAAACATAATTTTAAAGAGGGATTAAGTACAGCCGAGCTAGGTAGAGCATTAGATGCAATACATCAGTAGAATAATTTATTCATTTTCGTTATAATACACCAAAATTTTATATTACTTTATACATTATTTTCTCTGAAGTCTTCATCTTGGAAGGTGCTCAAAACCTCAACTAACAAGGCCCTGCCTTAGTAAATTTAATATACTTGTTAAAGGCTGTATTATTTTTTCTTTTCGTCTGTCATTAAAAAGACAAATTAAACTTTGTTAACATAAAGGCAAAGCCCCTAAATATGGTCCGCTAAATATGATGGAGTCTAAAAAATAGACCTACGTGATCCCAATTCCCTACGGTTACATTGCGTTAGGGAACCAATCTTGCCAAAGGGCAAGATTCACTATTCAGGTGAACGTGTAGTCGATGTGTTTCAAATTTAATCCTGCTAGTTTCTGTGTCAAAGTACTATTGTGTGCAAATTTTCATCGTAAAATGTAAAAAAAACCATATATTTTTAGCCTATAAAATTTTAAAGTTTTATGGCAACCCTTTATGCGATGATGTCCAAAAAATAGGCCTAAGTGGTGCAAATTTGGTAAAGTTAATTTCGATGTAGAATTATTAATATAGAACAATTTGTAGTGCTAGATAATGAATATCAGACCTTTCCGCCATATGAAGACCGTAGGAACGAGCAATTTTCACACCAAATTAAAATATCGGAATAGTAGTACTTAGCGACATTTGTCGCGAAATTCTGCATATTGCGATATTTTTTCGTATGACGACTTCTCAAAACAAGGCGTTATGGGTTTATCTTTGAGCCAAACCTCAAGAACTGAACTGAAATATCTTAGGCGGAACAGGTCAAAACAACACCAAAAGGCGTACAGACGGGCAGAGAAGTATAGTAGCCTTCATACTGAATCCTTTTCTGAATCGATGAATATAGTAAAAAGTGGGTTTAGCGAAGCCCTTCTGTGAGTTGTGTACATCCATACAAACGTAATATACCCTTGTGCCGCAAGCGATTTCTTGGCGATTGAAAAAACGCTGTGCTTATAACAATACAAACTGCGGCGCCATTAAGGCGGTAATGGTATAACTCAGTGCAAAAGTACAGTTGACCTGAAACGTCTGCACTTCAGGAGCGTGAATTTGTCTTGGGCATAGCCAGCTGGCTGACAAATTCTGTGTATGGTTGAAGTGTTCTAAGTTTCATTATATGTTTTGATCCCAAAAAACTTTTTTATTCGTAGTCTTTTCGTCAAATCACGAGACTGCTTTTAAATATGTCACAAAAATTTTTTATTTCTCTCTCACGTGAGTGATTGAAAATATTTAAAAATAAAAAATTAGTTTTAAGCTGATGTATGAATTTTTTTAAAATTTTCTCTTATATTGGTTTTACTTCGTTAAACATCCAATATGCAAATCTCTTCTTTTATAAGTTAAGTTTAATTTTTTTAAAAATTTATTACCTCATGTGTATGTTTTGGCACATGATTGCTGTTGTGGTTTTTATATCTTTATTTAGTCATTAAAGCATACATAGATTGTTTTTGCTTTTCCTTTTTGTTTGGCATTTCTATAACATATTCAGTCGTTTAGGTATTTCTTGAAAGGCGTTTCATTTTCTCTCCTAGGTTTTTGCATTTAGTATGCATTCCGTTCAACTGCATTTTCTAATTTTTTTCACTATCTGGTGCACTGGGCTATCACCAGTCATGCACATACGCATTGACATGGTTTTGAAAGTAGAAATTGAATTTCTAATCAAAAGCTTTTGCTAAGGTTACGCTAGACTTGCAATCAATTGGGGCACCAATAGCGAAAACAAATTTTATGTTCCTGAACTCTGAATTGGTTTGATGACTCTCGTTTTACTATCTAACGTAATCGAATGTGTGTTTTAAGTTTAGAGTTTGTCTGGTATGGAGAGGTAATCAGGATATGGTGAAAGACTTAAAAATGTTGCAAGCATTATAGAGATTTTATACAGATATTGAAAAGATGGATATCGTTTTTAATCCAAACTTTTGCGGTTATAGATATAGATAAAAAGGAGAACGAAAATAGGTATGTTATTGTTGTAAATAAATAAAAAATAAAATAAACGAAGAGGGAAGCTTCGTGTCGAAACAAAGTTTGCATTAAACTCAAACACTAGAGAAAAAATTTCGGGAAATTTTCAGAAATGTCAAACCTATTACAAGTATACCTAACATTCTTTTTCGTGCGGTCTTTTTTTACTCGATTTTGAAGCAACACGGATCAACAATGACGACAAATACACCTTACATCAATTTGTAATTCTTGGAGCAGTCCCAAAAAAATTTTTAATTCTAATTTTTTTTGACTTTGTCTGCTATGGAAAAGCCAAAATTTTTCGATTCCTTTTGCGCACTTTATTATTCAGTATTTATTTTGTGTTACATTGTTCAGCTCGTACGATGCAATAAATCATTTCAATGAAGTTCGAGAAGTTGATGTTCATGTGTTGATAATTCAGTCCGTAGTAAACGGGCACGCTTGTTCTCAATTTTCAAATTAACTTTAATTTAAATTTTTATATATTATACTTATGGACTGAGTTTTCACTGTATATTAACACAACATTTTTTTTGTTTGTAACAAAAATGAATTGTTTTCGATTTATAAATACATAGTACGACCTTCGCTATTACTTTCTTCGCATGGTTTTTTGGGAAAGTATTTGGTGTTTTTTCATTAAACAAGATTTTTTAAGCTTGTGAAATATATCTCCAAGTTTACCGTAAGCCGTATGTATTTTTACACTGTTTTTTTTGCATGGTTTTCTAGGGAAAGCATCTACCGTATTCAAAAAACATTTACTTAAGTCCTTTTTGTATTGAATCTTGTATTACATACATATACAATCCGCCTGAGTGGTCGAGCAGGCAAAGCATCTACCAACCCAATGGTTGTGAGTTCATATCTCAACTGCGGTATAGTTTTCAGTACAGCTGATAGCCTTAAATGCTAGTGCTTTAAGACTGTAGCCTTCGGATGTATTTCTTATAATAACGATAATAATAATAATGATGATGACAATAATAATAATAATAATGATAATAATAATAATTAATAATAATAATTATTATTTCTTTAAATATATATGTATATGTGTATATATAACCTCCCTTACAATCAAAATTCGTCAAGAATTCTCTTTTTAAATAAATGTTTCCGCTAAGAACAAAAAACTATATAAAAATTATACATTATTATTGTAGTCGCGGTTGATCCTACATCATGTCACCTTACACAATTATTGGTTCATTTTCGTGATATACAACAATGACTATAAGGTATAGTTTTCATGCAAAAGCATACTCTTCATGAAAGCCTTCATATTGCAACGTACCCAAAACGTCAATTTACGTAGTCAAACTTAATTGACTTTAAAGATTTTAAGATTAGCTGAGTCTAAGCAATAGGCTTATATGATTTACATATGGTACCGCTCATTATGTCATTATGTCAAACTGCTATCATAAGCCAACTTTCTTCATAACGTATTGAAAATTAAACCTTTTTTCCAAAGGGCAAATGATGTCTAAGGAATAGATTCAATCGGCTAAAGTTTTATATACTTAATTTTTATGTCAAATCAGTATTATGGAAAAATTTTCATCATAAAATATTAACAATTAGATCTTTTTGCGGTAGTGGCCAAAGAATTGATCTACATGATCCAAGCTTGATACATGCAGGTCTTGTTTAAAAGCCCTCTTATGACTTACATGACAAGAAGCCTTATATGAAGCGCGGTTTAAAAAGTACACTTACAAAGTCCAAATTATCTACCGTTAATTTTATGTCAAATTGCTTACGTCACAAAATATTAAAAATTAAACTTTTTTGTTTCATAAAAGATTACTACGAGCGCGCTTCTACGAAATGGGGTCCAAAAAATAGATCTACGTGGTTCAAATTTAGTATAACTAATTTTTGTGTCAAATTACTCTCACGTACAAGTGCAAATGTTGGCAACGCACCAAGCTTGTTGCAAAGTATGTTTAATTATTAATTAGGTGTGATTACAACAAGTCAAGTGGTATTAGAAATATGTTAATTATTGAAAGCAAGTTAGGTGAGGGGAACGTGCTGAATAGTACGCTTAATGAAGTAATATTAACGTAAACGAAATGCTTGAGAGGTTTTGATTTGTTTAGAAAGCTTTTAAGGTTCGGCGCAATTGAAAGGATAAAAAGTAAACAATCATTTCTAGATAGTCTTTGCTTGAACTACTTTGAATGTTGTACGCCGCGTGGAACACATAACATTTATAAATAATCCAAATTGTTAAATAAATTTAAATTTGCGCAACCTTTGTTCCTTTTCTGCTGGCGTAGGGCTGTAATTTCATCCGTCTAATACAGATTGCATTAAGTAATTGTTCATCTTCTCTTCTTCTTTCTCTTAAGAAATGAAATTATTCTTGCGTTTTATCGTTACATCATTTTATTTATCCATGTTTTTCAATTTTTTTTCGTCTCTAAGTACAATAAGTATAATTACATACATACATAAATTTCTATAAAACAGGATAATTTTTGGTAAAAAACAACAAAGTGTAAGTGTATGTAATGCTTTGCAAAGAGAAAAAAAATTTAAAGGAAATAAACTAAAATAACACAATATTCGATAATTTTCCCTACATTTCTTATTGCTTTCCTCTCTAGTTACTCGAGTATACAAAGTAAAATAATATATAAGATAGCAAAGTGAAGCTTAACTAAAAAATCTCCTTTTACAATGTATTTATCATAAAATTATTTTAAAAAGATAAGAAAAAAAAACTATTCGAACACACGCTTTCTATATCTAATAATAATAATAATAAAAAAAAAAAATAAGATCACACTGAACGGCACAAGATTGAAAACTACAATGCACTCTCTTCTTACTCGGGCTCGGTTCTTTCCTTCGTCTGCATTCTACGTTGTGAGGAAGAGGCGGAGCTTGCTTAACCGTAAGATGTTTTTAACGGCTAATCAATCAAACAGAAGGAGGAGGAAGAACAGATTTTGTGGAGTAGAATAGCTTTTGTTGTCGCTTTAATCTCTGTAAAAGTGCCAAAAATATTTCTTTAAATAGTTAAAAAGTAATTTTACAAACCTATACGAGTTGACATTTAATTTAAAATTATGGCTTAAAAAACTATGAAAACAATTCGTTGAGTATTGAGTATTTTAATACTAAATCTATTGTAACTTGGTTTCAATGGTCGATTGTTAGTTTTTTTTTTTTGTTTGTTTTAGAGTTAAAAAGGGACAATTAACAAAAGCATTTTGTTAACATAATCCAAAGGCCAACATAGTAAATTACTATCTAACAATTCCTATAATTAAAAAAAAAAACATAATTTCTGCCTGTAATCATTATTGCATTCGATTATCACTATAGCAACGTAATCAATTCATAAACCCATATGCGAAAATATCCCGAAACGTCAAAAAATCGTGATTCGTTATAACCTTTAAATATGTGAAAGTGTGTACATAATTTGTGCGCTCTCGTTTTTGTTCTCCCTGTGTTACCCTCTGGTCTCTCCAATCACGCTCTCATCATTAACATTGCGTAACAAGTAAACTGATGAGCTCAGATTCTTAATGATGCTGTGGTAACGATTGTGAGGTGAGGAGAGAAAAAAGAGAAAAACAAGAGAAAAGGTCACAAATTAACATATAGTAATTTAGTGATGATCATAATAACTGTAATGGTCATCTGCCTCATGTAATCCTTCATGGATAGAAGATTCATGATGGTACGAGGCTTCTTCAACATGATGGTATTCTTCGCCATGACCACCACCACCACCACCGCCGCCACCACTGCTGTGAGATTCTTCAATATGCTTGTGAATGAATTCGGGTTCTTTATAGGTGATATGCTTTTCATGATATTCGGGCACATGTTTTTCAATATGAACGGCAACTGGTTTCTCAACGGGCACTTTTACTGGGTAAGGTACATGTTTTTCCACCTTAACTGGCACTTCTTTGACTACAGGATAAGGGGCAGGCACATGTACTTTGACTTCATATGGTACCGGTTTTTCAACATGCACTGGTACAGGACGATCGTAGGGCACATGAACAGGAACCGGAACTTTCTTAATTACTGGCACTGCTACAGGTTTCTCAACATGATACGGAACCGGCTTATCAACATGATAAGGTACTGGTTTCTCTACGGGAACTTTGACAGGATAGTGTACCACCTTCTCAACTGGATAAGGTTTGTCAACGTGCACGTGCACTTTTACCGGTACATGGACTTTCTTTTCAACTGGATAAGGAGCGGGTACATGGACTTTAACAGGGACATGTACTTTCTTCTCGACTGGATAAGGGGCGGGTACATAAACCTTTACGGGCACAGGACGGTCGTAGGGTACGTGAACTGGATAGGGAACTTTCTTTTCCACCGGATAAGGGGCCGGAATTTCATGTGGAACTTTGACGATTTCCTTAACCTCATAAGGCACATGCTTAACCACCGGATAAGGTTTTGGCACTTTCACCTTAATGGGTACGGGTATATGCTTTTCAACAGGCACTGCAACGTGCTTCTCTACTGGATAAGGTACTGGTACTTTCTTGATAATCGTCAAGGTTTTCTCTTCATGTGAAGGAAAATGATGTTCATAGTGATGATGATCTTCGAAATGATGTAGGCCACGTTTGGTTTTAGCAGTTTCATCATCACCAGCCGAAGCTGCAGAAGCTGCTGAATCTTTGACTTCTGCGGCTTTAGGCTCTACCGTTTTTTCATCAGCCCCCGTCGCTTGCTTGTCGTTTTCAGCACGCACCTGAGTAGTGGCCAATAAGAACACTACCGCGAGCAGATGAGCTGTTCGCTAAGAAAAAACAAAAAAAATAACAAATAGACATTAAAACAAAAAGATGTACATTAGAAGTCAAAGGAAGCAAAACTTTTTTGATTTTGCGTATTTTAATAAAATTTTTAGAGGTTAATGTGATTCAAAGTGTTTTTTTTTCTATTCGCTTAAAAAAATTAGGCTTATTTTGCCAAGCAAAGGGCGTTAATAGACATTTTCTTCTTGATTCTTTTCTTGAGAGGTTAATACTTGAGAGGTAATAGGTCCTGATGTATAGGTTCCACACACCAGCGTTTCTTGCTTTAATTTAAATACTCATAAAAAACCGACCCTTGGAAAAAGCATTTCTGCAATTACAAAAGGCACTAGAATAGAAAGTGAAACAACGACGAAGAATAGTTGAAAAATTAGTTTTAGTATGACTCCGCTAGTTGCAATAGGAATGAAAGTAAGCAGTGGATGAAGTATTATGGCGAGTTTCTGAAGGGGCAAAAGTGGAAACAACAAAAAGCGTCCAGATAGTTCTTAATTAAGAAGGAGAACAAACCTCAGTTGCAATTGAAATTTTTTTTATGTGCACGTTATGTGAAAAACGCACAATGTCTTTCTACCATCTTTGCCCTGAGGTGAGTAAAGTAAAATTTGAAATGAAAGGTGAAGCACAAATCTTAGATTTCGAAAGCAAAGGTTTAATTAAGATTTTTTAATTTTTTTTTACAAAAATGTGAATGAAAAGTGAACCTAGAGACGGTTGGAGTTTGGAGTTAGTTGGCTGCGGTTCATGCTTAGCTTCTAAAAAATAAATTCGCAAAAACAAAAAACAAAAAATGTATAGACATTGGTTTTAGCAAAGCGGTTTGAAATAAGTTTTATTAGTCGTGATATAGATGGAATTTAGAGCAAAGGAGACCCTTAAGCATATAAAGAAACATCAAAAATTGTAAAGTAATGGTTTTAGTCATGATCAAAAAGTTAGTTCAGTCATATAACAAATGAAATACTTCAACGAACGAGAAAAGAAGAAAAACGTGGTTGATTTGAATTTTCTTGGTTTGCTCGAATTTGCCAGCATATAAGTAAACGTTGGGAATTGGGCAGTTCAAACAAAAGTACTGATCTATACATCACAGACGTGTGAAATTAGTTTACAAAAGAAACGCAGGACTTAAGCCGTAAGCAAATTTTTTTTTCAGGAAAGAATGACCTTTATGTATACGATGAAACGGTTTCACTTTTGCAGGTCAATATGGGAGTAAGGACATTCGAAAATGTACACGCATATATATACACGCTTTATATATATTATAAAATAAATGCGGAAAAATGAACAGGAAGTTCTTTGATTAATTGCGAGATTTAAAGTAATTCTGTTGCTTGAATGCAAAGAACAAAAACAATTGATGCATGCTAATGTAATTTAGAGCTTTAATCAACCCTGAGACTAATAAGAAAGATAACGTTGTCATATGGCAGAGATTAATAAGAGTGAAATTCGGTTCAAGGAATGCGATGATTGCAAGAATTGTACACCTGATACTTCTTAGATAATTTTATTTATCCGTATATTTTTAAAGGGAAGTAAAATTATTTATACTTTGTTAAAAAAAAGGACAGAGCCTATGTTTAGCCGTTTCCTTGGATAGGATGTGTCTAGAAACTGTTAAACATATTTTTTGCAAAATTTTAAAAATCCAATCATTTGGCGTCAGTATCTCCGACTAAATGAAAAGAGCTTAATAAAAGGTTCGGCATGCAATTTTTGCTTTAATTCCGTATTAGTTTGTAATCCAAAAAATTTCCATCACTTTTGCAATTATTTCACATCTTTTAAACATTTCCGGTTTTTTTGCTCTGTTTTTCACTTTCGTTACATTTTTCTTTAATTGGTAATCCTTTACACAAAACCCATACACACACACGCACACACATGCAGTCATATATATACGATTTTTTCTTACTCACCATTATTTTCATTTTTATTGTTGTGTTAATTTATGTTAATTACGAAAAAAAATGATAATCCTTTTTTTTCTGTTATGATTGTAAGTAAATAAAAACAACGTAACACACTAAGCAAGTGCTTTCAAAGAAATCCACAAATCCTGGTTGGTCAGCTATTGAAAACAAAAAGAAACAAAAGACTTAAACAACGAACTTGTATTTAAAGCGTTTGCTTATTATCATTATTTTCTTTTAAATTTTAATTTATATTTTTTTTAAGTAAACACACTGGTTGTTGCTTTTTTTGATTTTATTTCATTTGTTTACTGTGTTTAAAAAAAAAATGAACTTTACTTTATTTTGTCCGTGCCGCACGTATAAATGTTAGGAAACGCGTCTTAAGTCAACTCTTGAAGCTGTGCTAAGCCGCTATTATTGTGTATAGCTGTGCACAGTTAACGATTAAGTGATATCAAATGTTTGCCTGGCTGTTACTTTTATACCACTACCAAAAATGTTCATTGGCTGTAGAAAATAACAAAAAAGAAGAAAAAAAAATAAAAAAAAGTAAAACAAAAAGTTAAAGAAAAAACAAAAAAAACAGCTAATAGCTGAATGCACAACATTACAAATACATACGCTGGCAGATATACCTATATTAAACAAAACCGAAGTTAATAATAATAATAATAACAACAACAATCGCAACAGCGGTAAGATACAAGTAATGCAGTGGGTAAAAAGAAAATTAACAGTATAAAGCTGTTAGACCGGGCCTTCTTCTTCTCCATGACAAAGCATAGTTTAGCATAGTAAATCTTACAAAATTGGTTTGCTAGTGCAAGCATACAGTTTTGTGTGTAACATGTTGCTCTTTTTTCTGCATTTGTTGGTGTAATTTAAATGTAAAACGAACGTCCCTGACGGCACCGTGCCGTTAAAGCAACACTTTACTTTTTTTACTCGAAAGCCATGTATGTATAGAAACAAAAACAAAATCGTTTAAAACAAAAACCAACAGAAAATCATCAAAAGTAAATTATAACAGCATAAAATGTTGCAAGTTACAAATTACAACAACTGTAACTGGTGCAAACTTGTAATTACTATTGCTTTCGTTAATCAGCCATCGTCGTCATCATAATCATCGCAATCATCATCATCGTCACAATCATCATCACCATCATTATCATCACCGTCATTAGTTAACTTGACGTTAGCTTTGTTTGTGCTCTTTAATTGAATTATAAGAATTGGCTTAAAAGTGTAATAATTACAATAATTTGTTGTTTATATATTAGATTATTTATTATTATTATTATCACTAGGGCTATTGCTTAAGTTTCGCTTTATAAAATTATGGCAACACTTGTAATAATATTTCTTTCTAAGTTTTTTTTCACATCATCTGTACGTTATGAAGAGAGAACAACTAAGAAAATAATATTGGAATGTAGCCGAATCTTTTATCTTGAAACCAAAAAAAAAAAGAAAAAACTATGAAAATAATACTTCGATATTATAATATTATATAGGCGTGGCTGACCTTATCCTACAGTACAAGCACTAAACGATTTCTCTTTGCTTTTGAAAAACGGAAAACGGTAATAGTTTCAGTTTACGTTACAATGGAGGTGTGTCCTCCGATTGATCTGATTAATTTTCAATATTAATTTGCATGCAAGAACTTTCAATATCTCTGCAAATTTTGAGGCTGATATTGTAATTTTTCCGATCAGGGGAATAGTTACCGCACACGGACAGATAGACGGACAAATGTGCCTAGAATGTGCATGTCTTATGCGGTCTTTAAATCTCCGTCTTGAGAATTGCAAACGTTTTGACAAACTGAGTATGCTCTAAACCTTTCGATGTTGGCTACAAAAAATTAGGTTTTTAAGATAGACAATTATAGTTTAAGACAACAACAATAAACAACAACAGAAACAAGAAATTGTAATTGTAGTCTTGAAGATTGTAACAAAAACAACAGAAATTAAGTAATTGGGTCAAGTTTCAATATAAATGCATTAATGTTTTTTGACAGAAAACAAAAAAATATATATGAAAAAAATAGCAATTTTTTTCACTATGCTCTACTACTACGCAATTACACTTAATTATTAGAAATTTTTTATTTATAGTTTAAATTGTAACACATTTGGGCTTTTAATTTGCCAATTGATTGAAGCGAGCAAATATAAAGCCTGTATTCTTTAAGTACGGGCTTTAATTTTGTTATTAAGCCCAAGAAAGAAATACATTTTGTTCGGCATGGTCTGAGTTTTTTAGAATATGGTACAAGCTAGTGTATAATTTTGTAGGGCATTTGATTGCATGATGGAACAAAGGCACATTCTTTTCTATGTGATGGCGTATCAGATGTATAGCAGGGAAATGTTAAAATTGACAGTTTTACTCTTCGCTAAAGCAACAGGTGGGAAAAATTTACTTTTTGCAGAAACGGCAACAATGACTTGCTTTGAGCTCGAGCACCGAAAGCAGGCGAAGCTTATGGGTTTGAGATAATCTACATAGCTCTAAGCATTAATTTAGCTCTTTCTCATAACCCTACATGCGTAATAGACGAAGTAGATTATCAACATTAATGGACAGTAGATTATCAGAGTTAACAGCGATTAGATTTCTGGAACATTAAAAAGAAAGTATTCAATTTTTGGCCAGAGCGCAGCGTTGTCTGGTAGCTCGTTGAAAAAAGACGAATCCTGCAGCTATTTAGTTTCGGTTCAATGACCTCATGCCTACCCTTGATATATTTGGCTGATAAGAACTGAAATATATGGCTTGACGTGTATTGTCGGATGTGACGTAGGAGCAAATCAATGTTGTTATTTAATTTATAGCTCCTTGAATAACGTCGAATCCCGAATTCCCGGTTGGTTTGCCATTGCAGAAATTTTGGTTAAACAGCATAAATCGACCATGAAAATAGATGTACGCGTAGAATAGTTAGGGTATTGAAATCGTCTCGAATAGTAAACCAGTATTTAAAGGACGAGACCCTTTGTTCTCGATACAAAAGAAGTTACGTAGAAATGAATAGACATAGGAAGGACTTAAGAAAAATTGAAGTTGAAATTCTTCACAGAGTTATATGGCAAAAAATAAACTTTTCAGTCACATCCCTACCAAGCATTGCCTTAAAAAACAAGTTGTAGGTTGTAATACATCACCGTTTACACGGTGGACGAAAGAAGTAAAAGGACAAAATTCCCATTCATTCTATTTTCAAAATAAATGTTTGTGTCGTAGAGACATGCGGGCGTTGCAGACATGCTCTTTGAAAAGTTTAGGTCAGCTCCAAATTCTTTTCCAAATTTTTAGACAATGTCTCCATTTTCGCTAACGGGAGAATGTTTACCACAAATACTACAAAGTTAACGCAAACAGACACATGCACGGGCGCAGGTGGAGGTGCTTAGGTGCATTCAAGGGTTGTAACTGGCCAAGAATTCGTATATTTTGTGAGATTTTTGAAGCGTATTTCTACATGTTATAAAGGTATTGAAAAAATAATTTAATTTTGATACACTATAATAGTCATGGCATGGTCAATTTTTTCCATTTTTGTGCACAAATGGTATAGCATCGCGCAAAGAATATGCGATCAAATTTTTGTACATGTATTTGTTATAACTTATGAGTAATGAAAAATCAACCAATTTTTCGTTACTTTTGAAAAACCGCGGTGTTCTTAGTTTACGTGGTGCTGTGGGAGTGTCTTTCGACCGATTTAACCATTTTCTATATCAACCTTCGCGCAAGAACTTTCAATGATTCTGCCAAACTTGAAGCCAGTAGCCTCATTTGTGCGCTCAGAAGAATGTTTAAAACGGACATTACGATTTGGCCCATTTTCAATACCAACCTGCTTGCAAGAACTTCCAATGCTTCTGCTAAATTTGAAGTCGGAAGCTTTATTTTTGCGGCTGAGGGAATGTTTACAACAGACATTATATAGGTGGACGGACATTTAGACGGACAGACGGACGTGCTTACATCGGTTTAGGTTTGGGTGCTGGCCAAGAAATAAGTGGATTTGTTTATAAAATCAAAAATCCTTATTTATCCTATCAAAAAATCAAAAATCCTTATAATCCTATTTTAAATCAATTTCATCGCCCTTATAATACTTGTTAACAGTATGTTGGTAATGAATTTTTTTTCCACTTTGATTCATTCTTTGTACGATGTTCGAAAAACCATAGTTTTATAGACATTACAATAACGCGTGTAATTCTGCAGGGATAGAATATATTAGCGCAGAATTTCTCATGGATGTCAAAGTCGTCACTAACGATCTAAACGAAAAAAAAAAATAATTTGCGAAGTTTAAGTAAAAAATGTACTTTATTTCCTGTTCACAATATTAAACTACGCATACTTAGTAATCCGCTCTGTACGTTGCGTGCCGTGTTTTACACATCACATATTCTATTTTGTTATATTTGTAGTAATATAGTATAGTAGTATATAACTCATCAAATGTACTGGAGGGTTCCAAAATGTTGGTCATTTTTCACTTGGAAACGGCATTTATCGAGACAAATTAGTGCAGTGTATATTAATCGAAATATTTTCCAGTATTTTCTACAACTTTTCTCCTCCTTTTTGCCAACATGTCGATACCGTCTCGAAAGAACGATATTGGCTTGGCAGCGATCGTCCCACCGACTCATTTTCTCAATTCTTGAACTTTGCGGACCCGCGTGCCACCCAAGCCATGCTACACCGATCTGAACAAATGGTAGTCAGGAGGCGCCATGTCCAGTGAATACCATGGATGTGGCAGAACGTCCTTTTCAAGCTGCAACAGTGTACACTGGACAGCTCTTGCAACAAGCGGCCAAAAATGGCATTTTCAGTCAATTTGTGTCGTCACTATTGAACGCTCGATCCCAAAACCGACAATTGGGATGTGATGGATCGGCATCACCATAAGTCTATAAACGTGTTTGGAGGGTTTCGGCAGCAGATTTCTTCAAATAAACAGTAAAAGTGATGAATTGGGAAGAAGAAGGATTTTGAGCGCTTCATAATCAGCGTCATCGTGCGCTGACTACATATTAAATAAGAAACTGTTATTTTATGTAGAGAAAGGTCAAAATCATCGAATTTAATCGTTATGTGCGGTGGTATTTCCCATTTATACATCATTTTCACCTGGTGTCATTGGCCAACATTTTTGCATCCCCGCAATACATCAAGTATTTCAAGTCTATCTTGTAGGTCATAGTGTAAAATTCTAGTTAATTCTATAGAGTCTCCAACAGCCAACGGTTTACGCGTGATGCGGCATTGGCTGAAAAAATAAACGTCGCCCGTAATATCAATTTCGGCCCAAATGAACCAAGATATTATCTTCCGCTGTCACAGAATCTTTTGTACCCGCCATCTCCATCTTAAAAAAGACTAAAAAAAAAACTGAAAAAACTAAATTAAATTAAGTTAAATTCTTTGTAATATTATGTTCGCATGGCTGATTTTTGTCAGTTTCGCAGAATATATGTGAAAATTTATATTGTTTGTCTATTGTACTTTATGCGTAAGGGACAAAAAACCCCAAAAGCCGAGATGTTCTCAACTTATATCGTAGTGTGAGCATGTCCTGTTGCCTATTTGGTCCATTTTCAGTATCAACCCGCGTTCAACGACTTTCAACGTTTTCGCCACAATTATTTCTTTGACTTGCATTTTGCGATCAACGCCACGCTTAAAGCAGTGTACCGACCGAGAGACAGACAAACCTTTAGACGTAGACTTTAAGTGTGCCTGAGGTTTGCTTGTGTAATGCCTGTTGTACACTTTCTCCTGCCTCCAAAAATGATGCTATCGACTTTAAATTTGGCAGAAAAATTGGAAGTTTTCGCACGCAGGTTGAAAATGGAGTAAATCGGTCGCAGTACTACGTAAAGTGAGACTGTTTTTCATAAGGAATAAATAATTGGTTTTTAGCTCATTACTCATAAACTATAGCAGGTAAATCTACAGACATTTGATCACGTAGTCTATGAGCGAAGCTGTAGTACATCTACTTCAATGGAAAAAATTGGTCGCGTCTACTAAATTTTATAGTGTGTCAAGCTTCAAAACTCCATAAATTATATAAACTCTTGGCCAATTGTAAATTCGGAATGCGCTTAAGCAATTCCATCCGTTGATCCGTCCATCTGTCCGTCTGCGCAAGTGTGTACTTGTTGTGGTAAACATTTTCCCGTTCGCTAAAATGAAGATATCGCCTATAAACTTGCAAGAGAATTTGAAAACGGTTTTTCAACCTTCAAAGTTTTCTAAGAATCCGCCCACACCTCTATGTAAAAAGAACTGTGAAGCCCTTTTTCTTCAAGGTTTTTGCATCTTACTCATAAAGTACAACACATACACCACATAAACTTCCATTTTTATTCCGAGAATAGAAAAAATCAGCCGCGCCCACCCAACATTGTAGAATAAGAACATTTAGTTCTTTTCTTTTCATAATTTTCTTACTTCTTTATTTTTGCAAACAGAGGTGGTGTGAGATTATGTTATGTGTCCTTTGAGCAACTTGGCCTGACTTCAGTACCAAACTGCGTGCAGTAATTTCCGATAATTGCTGCTAATTTGATGGCGATAGCTTCGTTTTTGCAACCAAGAGAGCGTTAGCCACAGACATCACATAGACGGACAGATAGATAGATGAATAGACGGAAATCCTTAAGACGCTTTAGAAGTTGATGCTGATCAAATATATGGGTCTATGGAGTTTTCTTCAGGATGCACTGCTACAACAAAAACTGCTTATTTTGCATCGAGAAATTGTTTGAGTACCGTTCTGTTGCTTACAAGTTAGACTAATTATCTGAAAGTCTTGTTCCGCCACTCAGTTAGCTAACATACGTTGATCCGCAACTGAAATTCTTTCAATTTTTGTTTTTTAAAGGTCCGCATAATGGCAGTTAAAAGCTGGCAATTCAAAAATTACAATTTCCTTTACATGGTATGTTGGGAATTGTGATATTTTCGTATCTCTTTATTCAAGTCTTTTAAGTACTTGACTGAGAATTTTTATGGGGAATAATTACAGATTATATTTGGATGCTCGCAAATAAAATCTTAAAATCACATTTCAAAACATTTCATTCATTTTATTATATTATATGCATGTGTGTGTGTGCGCGTATAATTTATGTAATTATTCATTACAGATGCTTATTTTTGACCAATTAGCGTTTTTGGCTAATTGGGTTTGTTGTTAATTACCCTTTTTTTAGTTTGGCAGTATTTTGAACCTAAAAAAAGTGTTTGCCTTTGTTTGGCAACGTAAAGTTTACCGATAACATCGTGATTCAGCCAGACAGACAGAGAAAACCACAGTTAGCCAGACATAAAAGCAGACAGGCAAGAAAGCAGCGAGACAAATCCTGAATCGGCTGTACTGTTTATGGTGATCACGATAACTTATGATGTTTCCGATGCCTATTTCTTCTAATTCTTCGAAACATTTAACTTGACTGCGGTGGCTCATACATACATTTAAATTTATATAAAAGAAAAGAAGAAAAATGCTTAAAAACTAGGCAACTAGGTTTTGTTTGATCAATAATTTTGTAAAACCGATCAATTATAAGTCATTATATAATTTAACTGGATCGTAATACTTGTGTAAGAAATGCGACTTGCAGCTGTAACACTAACAACAAATAGTTATATACAGCACTATACACATATAGATATATTTTAGTATATAAATTAGGAAATTTTCTTTACCCCACTGACTTAGTTGGAAAACTATGTTTAGTGTGGGAAAAACTTGATTTCTGCAGTCTTATACCAAATCAAATGAATATCGTTTTACCATTTTTTGCTTAGCTTTCTTCGAAGTGTACGCTAAGAAAAGCCGGAATTGCATATTGACTCAAGTCTCGAAGCTGGTGGTTTGGCATGTTTTTGTGGCTTTTGCATTGATTTTCTTTTTCTTTTGACAATTGAAAGGAATCATAACATTACCGTTAGGCAAGAGTTTATGTAAATTATATACTTTTCTTTTGAAATTAGCAGAAAATGCGTTTAAATGCCGTTTTAACTTCCTACCATAATTAATCTTTGTGCGAAGAGGAAGTTTCATAAAAGAAGAAAACATTTATCAAAAAATAATGTATTTATTAAAAGGAAATTATTCTTTGGTTTCAACTACCATTGCGGAAAACGATGTCTTTTTTGTTGCTTTCTTCGCATCAACACTAAGATGCCAGAAGAAATTTTTTATAATAATATTTGATCTGATTTATGTAAGGCATTGTTATTATTATCGGTTTTGGTTAAAAGCTACTCTTAACAATAAGGAAATACTCATCCGTATAATTAAGAAATAATCATAATTACGATATACGAAATATTATATCATTCTAATTGGTTGGTAAAAGAGAAACATTGTAAGGAAATCAAAAACAATAAAAATAAAATGACAAGTTAGTTACTAAGTTGCGAGCATAAAAAAAGGTAAGCAAAGAAGAAAATTTCTGCAAATGTAATGAAGTCTATCGAGAGCATGATATTTAAAAATTCGGGCATAAAATTGCAGGATTTTTTGAACGCAATTAAACTCTCAAATGTTCATGGTTTTCCAAGCTTTCGATGACGGCCCCGCCGGACCCGTTGACATAATAACAAGGAAGGCAATTTAATTAAGTTATCGAAACGCAATAGCATCACTAAAATTGCAAAAGCAAATCAAAAATAGCGGTTATACGTTAATTTTTGCTTATTTTATAATTTATAATTCGCTAACGAAACAAGTCGCCAAATGAAAGAGAAAGAAGTCGTATGTACGTACTCCTAGTAGTGCATAAGATTTTGTGTTTGTTTGTTTGTTTGTCTGCCATGTGCCCGCCTGACTGGTACTGCTTGCCAAGCTTCCATATGCATGAAAAACACGTTCATTGCACTTTCCTGTCTATTGTGAATGTGCAATTGTGGTTGTGAGTGCGCGCGCGCGCGCGCAAACAGTTCCACAATCAGCATCACCACTACCGGTGCTTAATACTGTTTGCCACACAGCACGTTATTACGATGTCTGCTAATTTTAAGCAGATTTTATTTTAGCTTTCTTTAATATATGTGTGTCATTATGTCTCTTTCGTATTGTATTGTAGGTTATATTGGTCACTAGGAATTTTCCTCTTTTTTTTTTTACATTTTCATCTTTCTATTTATGGGACCACAGATACCAGACAAGATATTGAATGATAAATACTTTCAATTTCTGTTTGTGTTTATGTATGAAAGGATAAAATATGCTGCAGGCTTTATAACAGGAGACATTAGATAAGCGCATTTTAGCGTGCAGATGAGAAAATTATATGTGCATTGTATATATATATAATTATTATTGTGTGTGTTTGTATTTTATATACATATACAACATATATTGAATAAGTTATATAATGAAAGTATTGTGAATGAGGCTCTCATGCTTAGTGCTCAAAAATAACTTGTTTTTAAGTTTAGGTGAAGTTTAAGTTTTCTACTCTTTCTCTACGTCAGTAGCAAGAGGTATATTGAATCTGCTATAAATGTTGTGTGGAAATATGCTTCGGAAACCTTAAAAGTTGTACAAAGTTTTTGAATAGGACGGGGCCTAGTCACCAATTTAGTCATGTGAGCCTACTTGGGTCGCTCACAATGTGCTCCTATGCGTATTTTGCGATTGCAGCTACGGTCAATATTACGATAGATGTTATTTATAACTGTTCTTACTTGTGCTTCTGTGTTTTATTACTTTCGTCATGTTAGCTTCAGGAATCACAAATTACGAAATTTAAATACGACTTTGGGGGCACTTTCTATACTTACCACCGTGTAATAATACTTTAGGAATGCAAATTGTAGCTATCGTGAGCATGTCAATAAGGTGAATAGAAGAATCTTTTTCTTCTATGATGAAATAAATACGAAAGCCGATAGTCGATCCACGGTCTATCTGCAGTTACCATGAAGAAGCTATTAATTAGCTAAGGTGACTTCTTCTGTAATTTGTGTAGAAGTGATATACATTAAGTCAAGAGCACACCGCGAATCGTTCGAGCATAAACTGCCCTCAATCTGAACTAGTGATATGCAAATATTTCGAGCAATTTGTTTGTTCACGTTAATAATTATTCTTTGGAGGAAAATAACAACGAAAATGCTCCAAATCTGAAGTCTATTATGATAAAACTGTACGCAATTATGGCCTACACCAACTAAGGAGAAACGGGTGGCTCTTTTTCACAAATCTAAAACCCTCTTTCTTGGAAGATGATTTGATTCTTTTGAAGTTTTTGAAAGGAAATGGAAACACAAAAAGTTAACACGTCTCTAGCGTAGCTCAACCATTCACGTTTTATAAGCTAAGCACATTTCTGAACAGATAAAAAACGCAAAACTTACTTGCTCCGAAATGGCCCTTAATTTTGTGGAAATTCCGCTAATTTATCATGAGTTGTGCCTGCTGTCTATGTGTGTGTGTGTGTGTATTAAAACATATTCATTACACAATTAGGTTTTTACACATTTTGAAGAGAGGATACAACTAGTGTTGTATTATCCATGATAATACGATCGATAATTTTTCTCAAAGTACTAATTTTAGTAACAAGAATTGACCGTAAAGAAGCCAAAATGATAGTTGTTTCGTTCATACGTATATAAGTCAAACAAATTAAACAACACGTTTTTCTATGAAACCTGTCAAGTGTGGCCAAGAAATTGTTACACAGATAAAAAAAAAAAAAAAAAAAAAAAAAATAAAAACAGCCACAAAAGCAAAACGAAAAAAAAACAAGATTAAAATCGCTTGGCTTTAATAAATGAATTTAACCAACATGATGTGATGAAGTTAAGTAATGAGTGGATGCGAAAACACAAATCGTATTTATATATATAAGCACGTAGAAGTTTTGCATGTATTGACGATAGCGATGATGGTGATGTAATGACGTTAATATGATTTTTGTAATAACTCATGAATTGTTTACAAAAAAACTGCGTTGTTTTGTTTTATATAAAACTTTAAAAAAATGCATTTTAATTAAGTCAACAGATGGTTTTATATTGTCTTTTTTTGGCACCCAATCGTCTAGCGTGCATTTGTTTTATTCATAATTTTTTGTATAGAATTGATGATTCCAAGCCGAAGCTATAACGTTTTGATCGTGTTTCTATAATTAAGAAAAACTCAATTCAAAACTAACGCGCGTAACTATTGTGTAAATTGCGTAAAATTCAGCTTAAAAAAAAAATAAAACAAAAAATTTACTTTAGGTGAAAAATGTTGTAATAATTTTTTGAAAAATTTTATTAACATAAATATGCAATAAGCAGTCAAGCGAAAAATCTAAAAATACGTATGTAAGAAAAGCAACTAGGAAAGTTAAACTCGACTTGGGACGAATCTGTGTTACCCACCATCTCCAAGTAGTACTTAAAAGTTATGACCTTTCGGGTGACAAAGAGTAGCAATTAATTGTGCTACGATTTCCCTTATGTTGGAAGTCAAATTACTATTGTTTATGATGTGTATGCTTACAAATGGGTCATGCACATAGTTGCATCCAAGTAAAATCAACATGTAGTCTGTGCTCGTCTGTCTTATACTTAGATGGAGATCTGCTATAGATTATAACTAGCAAGTACAGTTGTTATTGTATTTTGGAGGTCTTTGTGGCCAGTTTGCGTCCCTTTTCAAACACGATCTGTGCCCAACTTTCTATTGCAACTTTCTATCCTAAATCAATTTAGAACCTTACGCTGGAAAATGCATACAGTTTGTGGGGTTTCTTCTGTGCATTTCTAGGGATCGCAAACGTAACGGAATAGTTCTTCGATGCAATTTTCTGCAATATCCCGAGTTGCTGGATTATCTTGTTCTAATTGTAGCGTGCTAAAGATACCTGACCTCCTGATACTGTAAGCGTAGCATGATATGTTTGGGTGTATATGTTTTTATCCCATGAGACAGACGCAAAGCGATGGTTGTCTGAAAGCCATTGCAAAATAATAATTTAATGCGATCTGACGTTTCTGGTATAAATTATGAAGTTTTTTGTAAAACATGCATTGACATATCAGTTCTCATAGTGCAAGGATTTTTTACGATTTTGGGAACATTTTCTCTACAAGAATAACAGAGATAAGTTTTTCTTCGGCGAAAGCCTTAAGAAGATCGCTTTCTCTTTATACGACTTTACCAGTGGCCCTTATTCCCAAAAGATTTAAAAAAACGAATTCTGTGATAGTGTCGTGTTGCTTGACACGAAATGTGTGTAACTAACAGGTATTCAATATTTCTTGAATATTTAGAGAAATTTACATCGATAAACCAAATACAATTCATTGGCGTTCTTTTAAAATTCCCTTGTAGTATAGTTACGGGCGACCAACTCCTCGGAGAGCAAAAACAATCAACAAATGACTCTATGGACATTCTGAAATACTTCAAACTCAACAAACCGTAAAATTGTGTGTTTAGTAAGAAGACCTTTACAGGATGGCAAAAATTTGAGTTTGATGTAAGTATTATTTGTTCGCCAGAAATTATCGTATATTCAGATCAATCGAAACACTGACTTAAGAGAAGGCGTTTGCTTTCCGACAGCGAGGACTGTTAACAAACTTCCTGGAGTATTCAGCTAAACGTCCTTTGTACAGTTTATAAGACAAACTTGTAAAGTGAACATACGTAATATATGTTAAAAAGATTGAAACAAATCACTCAATTAGTCTGCGGTGTGACAGCGTGTCCTTACAGTTTTTGGTCACTTAATCCCATGACATTCCGATCACTAGTGTACAAGTTACGGTTGTTTTCATGACACTAGTTTCATTATTTTCAAAAGCATGAAAAAGCTGAGTTTCGTGTGTTGACAAAGCAGTGCTTCTCAATGTACAAAGATATCGTTCAAGCGAATCAAGAGTTTGAGTTAGTTGAACTCTTGTCTGCAGAACACAAAGAAGTGCACAAAATCGTTTTGGGAAATCGAAAACTGAAGTTACGTGCTGGAGCTGACGTCCTGAAGATATCAGACGGTAGTGTATTTACTATTTTGCTTTAATATATGTGAATGAGAAAGCTATGTTGGCGGTGGATGCCGCGTTTAATCAACAATGTGTAGACGACTCAGATCGCTATTTGGTAAAATAATAAGGATTTTCCATGCGATATGTGGCAATGGACAGAACATGGGTTCATTAATATACTATAAAGTCAAATCGGCAATGAACCGAGGGCACAACAACCGGCGAAAGCCTTAATACCCTGTAAACTAATTCTTAGAATGTCGTAAAATTACCAAACGTTTTCTTTAACGATTGGCGCTATCGTGTAATCGTTTGGGTCTGTCAATGGCGCTGCCACCGGACTTATTAAGGGATGACATATTTATGTATTTGACGAATGTGGTGATTGAGTGGGCAAGTCTGTGGACTAATATAACTAGTTCTCGAACTGGTGAGATTAAGAGCAAGAGCATATAAGAGATTAAATGGGTAAAATTAAATAAGTTAAAACTTTACAATCTGGTGGATCAGTTGATTAGCCGCGTTATTAAATAAATACCTTTTATCATTCCCTTAGTCCAATTTTTAATCTATTTTCTTCCTAGAATATTAAAAATATACGTTAAAGATTTATTTTCATGTAACAAAGTGGTAAATTTAGTAAAGTGCTCAAAAATTCCTTCCATCTCATCTAAGTTTGCCACACTAATTTAATAAGTTAAGGGACTGACTCTATTTCACCGAATTTTGTCAGGAAACACTAAAAATTGAAATTATTTCAAATAACGATTTTTTTGAAGTAGGACGTTGTGTGAAGAATGGCCGCAAGGATGAGCGAATTCAATCCATTTTTATCTGCGTTCGTCCTTGGAACAAAAATTATCACTTAATCAATTTTCATAAAAGTATCTTGAAAATTTGAGTAAAAAAATAGATATCGGATGGGTAGAAGGGCAAACATGTTTAGTCGTTTTTTGAACAGCTTAACACAGTAGTACTTTTGGGTATTGCTTGATGAAATTGATTTCAATCTTTTCAGGAATACATTTTTTACCTTAAATAATAAAATAAAAAACAAATTGAATAAATTTTTTACGATAGATATGTAGGCTTAGTGGGCCGCAACCGGAGAAAATTTGAATTGAATAAGGGTTTGTGCCGAAGCTTGCAAGCAAACACCTATATTATATCAATCATTTTTCCGAAAATGGACAGTTCCGAAAAGAGTTTTGTTAATTTTTAGTTCTGCGCGAAATGAGGTGACAGTACCGACGAATAGGGCGCTGAGTGGAATGATTTATTGAACGGAATATTAACTGGCGGGGTAACTTGATCGGAATTTCGAATGTCAATTCCGTATTTTAATTTACGAACGACGATTTCCTTGTTAATCGACGCTGGAGAACTTCGAAACATGAATTATTTTTCAGCTTGCGTGAGACCGTTCAGTGCAGTTTTTTAAAAGATTCCGCATGAATAGCCGGCTACATAACCATCGTTCGTTGACTTTTTTGTGACAATCGCCGTGTTACAAGTATATGTTGTAATCCCTCAATGATTGGTCATATTAAAAACAAAGAATGGCTTTGACTTGTTGAAGATAGAATTAGTTGACGTCGTTTAAAAGACGGAGAGCTGTTACTGAATTTTGCAGAAAAAAGGATAACGGTAAAACCGTTCGATTCCATCAAATGCGTTATTTGTCATGCTACCTAAATCGTTATCTATGCGTAGCATAAATGTAAACGTAAAATAACTTTTACAAGGTAGAGTGCACATAGTTAACAGTTGGTAAGCAATTGAAATTTATGTTGTTTATGTCTTACGAGAATACCTATACTCCATGGAATCTTGAACGTCAAATTTTGCGGAATCCAAGTATTCTTCAAGACTGATATTAAAAATTTTATTTCCAAATTTAATAAAAAAGGAATTCCAATTAAATTTAAGGTCTATACTGAAATTCATCTAAATTAGTTTTACCTTAGATTAACTTCGAATCAATTAAGATAAGCCTTTCATATCTCGTATGTTTCACACATATGCACATTCCTTCACTTTTTATATAGTTTTACGTTATGTATAAGTTTTATGTCTCTTCATATATATATATATATATATATTTATAATACCCATAACGAATTTAAAATAATGCAATGCTACGTAGCTATTCGGGCACATTTAGCTAATAATATAAACATGCAATATATTAATTTCGTAAAAGAAATAATTTTTGTTTTTTTTTAAACATTGAAGCCAATGGAAGAAAATCAAACGCTTTGAACCAGTATTAGACGTATTAGAAAAAAATGGAAAATAAGTGAAAGAAAAAAAGAAATGTGTGGTTATACAAAGTT
>CCAG010007985.1:0-26606 GCA_001077435.1 Glossina morsitans morsitans
TAAATGCTGACATACAATTTATAGCAAATGTGGACTGCGATCAAACCAAAATTGATGCGGGAAAGCCTAGGAAATGAAGGAAGGTATTGTGCATTGTCGATACTTCTTTTGTGTGCGTATTCTTTAGCATTAAGTTTGCATGCAGACAAACTCGCAAATACTAATATTAAAACGTTTCGATGCTTTTCGAAAAATATTGAATTTAATTATATTTTCAATTTACTGCATAAAACTGCTTTATTTATGTGGACACTAGACGTTGTATGTCTACAAAGTTAAATACATAAATGCTTGTGCGCTTTATAAACAATAAATTTTATATGACATTAATTATTTATATGGATGTATGTACCCGCTTATGCTTATTAATACATATATTTATGCATATGTATGCGTATATATATATATATGCACGAATATACATATATATATATATATATATATATATATATATATATATATATATAGAGAGAGAGAGAGATATGCATATGCATGTATACGCCGACTTATGACAAACATTTACGTTCGCGCTCAGTTGTTTGAAAGAATGAATGACTTCAATTATGTGGGCAAATTGATACATGAAAATCTGAAAAATCCGTATCATTAACGGTCACATTATTGCAATTTTGTGGATACAATGCGGTCACCTATATTTAAGCATATATTAAGCGTATGGGTACGTATGCACGTCTGCATAAGTGTGTAAGTGATAGTATTACGCTTTCTTACCCCTCCCCTTTTTATGTTTTTAATAAGAGATTATCAATATTTTGCATTACATTTAATTAAATTTAAATTTTATAAAAATTCGTTATGGGCAACGCCGACACTCACAACAATAATCGTAATAATGATAATAATTATAATAATAATATTAATAATAATAACAACAACAACAACAAGAGCTAACATAGCCTTAATCAGCAACAATTTGCCATTCACGCATCATATTGCAGTAACTCAGACAATTCTTGCATATTCATTCAATGCACTGGTATATGCACTAACAATACAGACAGAAAAATACAAACATACGCTCACTTACGTACATTTGCTCTCGATTGCTATAATAAACATTTAATTGTATACAAAGGTAAGTAATATATAAATATACCTTGGCACCTGAGCGGGTAAGGAGTGAGTAAAAGTATTTAACGAAAGCATTTATTTATATTCGTATAATATATATATATATATATATATGTATATGTATATGTATATATATATCTCGGCATTCATATTTAAACACGCACAATTCCGTCAAGGATATTAAGTTGTAAGACCTTCAAATGTGTAATGCGTATATGTTTATGTAAATGCAATAAAGGATCATAAACACATACCTAGAAGTGTCACCACTTTTCACCACACAAACAACGTTTTTCGACGTCTTCATGAAAATGAGGGGAAAAAAAAAGAAACGGTAATGATTATGCGGATGATAGTTATATGCAGATGACGGCAATAATAATAATCATGACAATGTTGTTGATAATGATGATGTTGTCATAAATAGGATAAATAAGAAGAAGCAAGAAGCGGGCAAAAATCCTCTGACATCTCATTTAATTACTGTTAAAAGTATAAAATTTAATTATTTTCAACTCCAAAACGTCACCCAATGAAATGCAAGCAACATACACGCGATGAAACAGTCGCGCATTCTCACTCCATCACTTTCTGTCGAGCGTTATTATTGTAATTAAAATTATACCACATTAAAACTCATCAATCTTTGGTTACGCTACATAAAAATTTTCTGTTCATTCATTCTCGCGCGCAGTTGTGGACATGCAATCACCCACTTTAACCTATCGGCAGACATGAAATCAGTTCAACTTAATATTAAAAATTGTATTGCATCAGTTTGCGGCATAACTCACAACAACGGTATTGTTTGCACCCGCTCGAGTGTGCAAAGTGTAGCGAGAATAACGAAGGAGTTGGATAAAGTCAGCATTAGCACGAAAGCTGCTAGGAAAAGTAAAAACGAAAAGGAATATTCACTAAGGAATTAAGTGAAATTGATATAAAAGAAGAAATTAACATATATAGGCAAGGACGAGTGAGATTTTTAGTCGCAGTTACTTAGCCGGACAAATCCTTTGATTGCATAGCGGCATAACTATCTTCAACGCACGAAAGAATTCTTCCACTGCCAATGACCAAAATCTCCAGCATGGCATAGTCAATATTATCAATACCAATACCTCGCAGCATATGCCGTCTGCTTACCAATCCTACTTACTTAAATTGTTTTCTTATAAGCTGAGGGCGTGGCAGTTGGCCGGTTGGAATCAATTTCCCCACAATCCAGTTGATTCCTTAGCCACCTGAGCGTCACCCTAAGCTGCCGCATAACCGAGTAGATAAGATTCTCGTCCATGAAATAGGTGTACGCGGGTTTAAATATCTAAAGTGCTCATGTTGTTAAGACATAACACCTACCAACCGAGAATATTCACAATTCTTCGCCTACTTCCTAATTGTTTCTTGTTCTTCAAATATTCGCGATCATCACCCTGTTAAACACATAACAACTACTCATATTAAAAAAAAGAAGAGGGAAACGAGTATCACCTGGTTGAGCAAATGTTGTTGTTGAGAGAACTTTTAGGTCGCCGCGAGCGTATCCCAGACTTACGACCAGCTCTACAAATCAACAGCTTTATTAACGCAAAGGACAAATTTTGGACGGGGTTTGCTCCTTCTAGGGCTCTAGTGAAATGCGATCTAGCACTATCTACCCCACTGTGTGGGTCTCATCTGTTTAAGACCCCGATTCGATCATAACAATAATTCGTTATCTGTGCTTCTCGCATATGACTTTGCATTATTAAATTCACAACTATTAGTTCATTTCATTTCATACTGCTAACTCTCCAACTAGTCTATATTCACTTAATTAGTGTCGTTGTCTCAACTTATGCTTATTTCTCACCTAGGGGCACGCTTTCCTGACACTAAGCGAGAACTCATTTGTACGTTTATATCGAAGAACGATGTTACTGCTCTTGCTCTTAGAAATAGAAAATGAATTACGTATAGACTACTTCCGTTGGTAGCTATTCTTGGCAATGATCAGTGCTGCCGATCGGTTAAATTCTGCTTCCAAGTAGAATTATATCCGGTGACTTCATACGGTCTTTCGGGTCGGCAATCAGACAGACAAGTACACTTACGCTAAATGTTAGATATGTACAATGACCTAAACTAAGCTACAATCCACATATGGAACCAAAGGGAAGGACGATTGTGACCCTCATAGCAATCAAATATTTTTTGCCTTCATTTCATACCCTTAATAGCACAAGAATTTATATTATATTAAATTACTTATTACTAGTTTCTACTAATAACGTTATTATTAATGTGGATTACTTCGACTGCTCCTAATGTTGTTATTGTTATTGCTGTTGTCAGCAAAAATACTACTGCTTCTAGCCTTGCATGATGATAAAAACTTGTATTGTGCCTACTATTAACACCGCTACCTCTGCTATAAAAGGACCTATTTTGTGCAAAAGTAACGTAGGCTTTAACTTAAAAATTGCAGATGACAGAAAACAAGAGCAATATTATCGAGCTTTGCTGTCGAATAACAAAAAATCTGAACGGAATAAATTTTGATCAAAAGTCAGATGATAAGCTAGAAAGTTTTCTAAATTCCATTCCATGCACAATCGCGTAATCAACTTGATATTGTAGGTTTGCTGCTTCTTCTTCTTAACAAAAACAAAAAAAAAAAAATCTGATCAATAATGTAATAAATATTCCGAGTCCAGCGGTTCCATCAACCTATCATATCACTGTTGTTTGTGATGAAAACTTATTTTAATCGAGTCATTGTCTACTCCTTTCTCTTGTTGTTGTTGTAGCTTTGTTTGCTTGAATTTTAAAATTCTCTTCCTCTTCTTCGGTTTTTTTTGTTTTTTAATATGTGCAACAAAAATCACAACAAAAATGTATCAATGCTTCGTGCTTACATATATATATATATATGTATATATATTTGTATATATATATGTATGTATATTGTTTAAATGTTTGCGTTTTATTATGATGTTCGGTTGTTGAAAATTATGCAATCACGTATCGTTGTGAAGTGTCACATTTAACAATTGTCAGGAAAGGCTATTGAATCCATTCATATAACTTCGTGTCTGAGCCAGTGCCTATCTCGACAAATGTATGCGTGTCGGTGTGCGTTTGTGTATGTATATCTTGTATGTGAGTCTTTTTCTTGTTTTCGTTGTTTTGTTGTAATGTCCATAAATTGGTTATCTGATGGATTTGTCTACACTAAGCAGTACGGCGTTGTACGATGTGCGGATGTCTACCCATCAGTACATATGTATGCTTGCCCATGCTCGTGCTCTTCGTAGAGACACATACGTGGACATATAAACACTAACGAAATGCTTACACATCAAAGTCAATGAAAAATGACATAATTCGACATATTGCTGACATGCCAATCAATTGTAACGTGTCTACACATATTTATTAAAAAAAATAATAATAAAAGACACGAGGAAACTAATAGAAAATTATTTAATTTTGTTGAAAATTACAAAAAAAAAAAAAACAAAAAAAAGGAAGAATTCAAACGATTTCTGAAAATCAATTTAAATGATTTTCATAAATAAATGTTTGCAAATTTCGTTAAAAATGACAAAAACCATTTCACTCTTCCAAATATTCCTCTCTAGTATATTGCAGAGTAGAGGGCAAAAGAATTTGGAAATTTAAACTTGTTAAATACAATCCTTTTAATGCTTTGCTAAAAACGCTCTCACAAGCAAAAGCTTACATAAGCACTTTCTTTGTCTATGCCTATGGAAAAAATGTTGACGTAGTAGAAACACATGCAAACAACAACAACAAATGTTGCTAAAGAAGCTTATTCGAGAAACTTGGTCGAAGGAATCTTTTCTCCTACAAACTCCTTCGCCACTTATAAAGGTTTAAGATTTCTGCTTATATGTCGAAATGTTGTTTTAGCCTTGCCTTACCTCTCATAACTTCCCAAATGTCATACAGTTTAACGTACTTCTCCAACTTCATTACAAGAAAGTTTGCCGTCTCTATCAGTAATTCATCCGTTCTAGGTGTGTGATGTGCTTCTTCAAAGTTATACCGATCATGTAGATTAAAAAACTATCGAAGGCTCTGCAATAAGAGCGTCTTTTCCGTTCAGTCGTCAAACAGTCAAACGTCTTAGTCAGTTAGCTTAACCTAACTCTTTCGTATCGGACAATTGCGCGATAGGGTCGTCTTAATGGCTTTCTTGTACGAATCTTATCTCACCGATGTGAGATATTACTCGTACAGCGGTTGGATCCAACACGACGATAATCTATCGATACTACAACGAACAACAATAAAAGATTTTGATGAGGCCGTTAAGTACCATCGTTTTAAAGGAATTTTGGTCGATATTGTCTTGTTTTGATAGTAGTAGACAAGGAGCACTTAATTTGGTAATTTCTTAACGTTTTTGCGATTTCGGGACATGTAAAAATTTCGTGTTGCTTTTTTTTCTTTTTCTTACTCTACTACACTACTAACAAACTAGCACTAGCCTTAACTTATGTCATTTCTAAAGCAACTTAATAGGCTTTATAAAATATGGAGCCATATTTCACTTCAGTTTTCAATAGGAAGTTCGAGTTTTAATCTTTTCATACTTGACATAAGGCTTTCTTATCATTTTGTTTGTAAAAATTTCCCAACACATCAGGTTTTTCTTCCAAAAAACTTCTATTTTTTGCCACTTCAATGTACTTTAAGTTTAATCACAAAAATATCGTCCTATCAATTTATTGACATTCCAATCGCACATCAAGAGGTACGCTCTATACCTTGACCATCATATGTTTCTCCCTTATTTCTTTTCCATCACAGGCCTACCAATTGTTCAGGCATCGCAATTTTTCGTTCACACTGTCATTCATAGCCATGGAATTTAGCATAACAAGCCTCTTACCAAAAACTACACTTTAGTGCCCTATATAGGTAAGCTTTCATATGAAAGTCGTTTCAAGTACTCCAAATATATTGCAGTATATTTACATGTTACATCTGACAGTAAGCTTTGCCTCATCATACGGTACGTCAGTATAATACGTCTCATTGCCTAAATTTGCTGAAATTTTCTTCAAATACCGGTTTTTCAAAATACAGCTTTATATCGAAAATGGCCGTACCAATGTTCTAATGCAGTCTGTTTCCAATAGCATTCGTCCTTGATCTAATATGTTAAAGTACAAAATGTCATCAAAATATCTCGAAAATTGGCGAACTGTAAGTTAAACCCAACAGCATGTACAAGCAGACACAAAAAGCGGTCGTCACACGACTGGACGCATGGACACACGGACTTACAGATGGACAGATGTACAAACAGACTGGCGGACAGACATGTTTCAAGAGATTTAGAAAATTATTTCGAATCGATTGATTTATTAACAAGTAAAAAAGTTATGTTCGTCTCACATTCCCTCCACTATGTTTTTCGTATTCTCTTCTCCAAGTTCTTTTATTTGATATCCATAATGCTGGTATTATTACAACAAACTTAGTCGCGATGTCCACCATATTCATTTTAAAATTAACTCATTTTTAAGCAAATAACGTATATGTTCATTTGAGGAGTGTAGAAAATAGTTTCAAACATTCTGTCTTGTGCATCTTATGATAAGTAAGCAGAAAACCTCAAAAAGGTGAAAAAAAGAAAATTTAATTACTCGTAACTTTGTGTGAGCAATGGTGATTGCTTCCATTGTTAGATCTAAAGAGTAGAGTATTTCGTAAAGTAAATGTGGAAAATGTCAGCCTTCTAACTTTAATAATTTCCCAGTAACGAGCAAAAACAAAAAAATTTTTTTTTTAAAAACGGGGTTGCGTTGAGTTTCGACTCTACTGCGCGCTTCTGCTCTGACCAATTTGCCCCATTTTCAATACCAACCTGCGTGCAAGAACTTTCAATGTTTCCACCAAATTTGAAGTCGATATCTTCATTTTTGTAGCCAAGGGAGTACCACACAGACACACGGACCCATAGACACATAGACACAGGAAGACATGGCTAAATCAACTCGGAATTTCACGATGATCAAGAGTATATATGCTTTATAGGGTCTCTCAAGTTATGGAAGAAAACAAAATGAGTGTACCCCAGCCTACAGTTGTGGGCATAAAAAGCAAGTCTATCTGCAGTCCTTTTGAGTATTATATATATCCGCGCAAACTTAACATGTTCTTTAACATAACCTGCCGTAGGGTAATAATGTGATTATTGAATAGCATGGCATTAGTAAGTCTCGAAAGTTATTGCTTATGGGTGACTAAACAAAACTAAATCAAGCTTCATTATCCCCTGCATATTATACCCAATAATATTCAACGTTTATTTAACGATCAAGTCAAAAAATGAATTAAACGATTTACTTGCCCACATTATTTTGAAGAAGTCATACTCTTTTTTGAATACTAAAATAATCCCAATTATATAACATTGTGCAGAGATTAAACTTTAACTTTTTTTTTTTTTTTTTTTTTTTTTTTTTATTAAATCTTTCCTGCCTTTTAACAAAATTTAATCTTTTCATCAGATAATTGTTAGAGAAAGGGGCAAACACCGCATCCGATGTTTGTTGCTAAATGGCTCATTTTATTTTATGATAAATGCATATGCACTCATACTTACCTACACGTAGATAATAAGAGAGATATTGAGGTCAATGTATGGCTTGAATGCAAACATAAAAACAAACGTAAAGTTTATACAAAATGTGTAAAAAAAAAAAAAAAAAAATAGCGTAGAGAACATTTTTTTAAAGCTTAAACCGATTGTGAAATACTTACGCAATTACTTCACATTAAAGAGTCCTTTTTTAAAAGAGAAGTAATTTCACATATTTTAACGAAAGTTAATTTACAACAGACATCGCAAAGAGAAAATCGTATTAAAAAAAATAATTATTATTATTATTATTGATGCTTATTATCCGTATTATAAGATTACAAGCCACACAATTTCTACTTATTGGACTTTGAATCGGGTTTAAGTGGAAACTGAACGCAAACGTTTGCATTTTTTTCAAAAATAATCCAGATCCTCAAAATTTCACGATTTTCTCCTTCTTACGTACGGTTATCAAATTGCAATATACGAGAATGTAAATCAAATAAAAATCGAGGATCAAAATGGAAAATAATTTAAAAAAATCAGGGGTAAAGTGAAGGGAATCATCAACAATAATCGAATTATATTGATATGGAAACCTTTTGGATAAAACATAAAGGCCGATGTGAATTTTCTCACAACAATCAATTGTTATCTTCTTGGAACGGTTACTAGGACCACAAAGTAGTGGCAGGGCATGTAAACTTATCTTAAATAACAATGAGTGTCAAATCGAAAAAAAATATTTCTTTTATTTTCGAGCAATTTTGAAAGGCCTGTTAAAGGAGAAAGACGTTGAAGCGCTTAAAAAGTGATGCAAAAATCCCATGTTAGGATCACACATACTTGTACGCCTATAAGTCGCGGGATTACTAGGCCTCGCTTATTATTTTATGGGTGCTCGGACTAATGTGCTTTGAATATTAACGCCAAGATGTCCTCATAGACGTCTGATAATTCATGGGATACTTAATACTTACTTAATCTACGGTTCAACATACATCCGTCCATCTGATACCCCATTTCTTCTTTTTTGAGGATTTTGAAGTCACTAAAATTGTTAGAGAAGCCTGAACAATAATTCACCGCAACACCGGTATTCAAAACAAGAAGGAACGTGAGCTGTTCACAAAAATACTAGTCTTAGAAAATTATTAGCCACGCAAACATACACTTACTGATTTTTGCTTTCGTGCGCCCATAGCAGACAACGACTTGAAAGTTCCATGCAGATGTGTAGGCAAACAACTTTCTACGTGACCGATGGATGCCAAGAGACTACTTGCTTTTCTAATTCTTAGAAATAAAACTCTGATAACTTATAAATATATATATATAGCATACATACATATATTTCTCAAGTGCCTAGAGGAAAAGGTTGAATAGAAGAATGATTCTCGGGGTAACTTCTAGGGATGTAGTGAAGGGAAAAAACCACTTACCTTCCTTGGGAAGAAGTTTCTTAATTCTTATGCTTACTACGCTTACTATGCAATTTATCAATGAACAGGCTTAGACATAAGGGTCGGGTTTATAGTTCTTGAGCAGAATGAGTCGGATACCTTCGTCTTTTTCATTGTCCGTTCTTTAAAATTGTCCTCTTGATATCAAGACTTTTTCAAAAATAATGACCTAAACAGATATTTTTTTTTTTTTTGTAAATCTCTCGTTAACTTAATTTAAAAAATCGTATAAGGTCTAGTAAAGACTATCGTTCGTATTTACTGAAAATTTGTCCATCAAGATTTGTTTCGGACGTTGCCCTTGATAATTCATTGTCCTTTTTTTGAATTTGTATCTGTGACCGCAAAACTTTTGCTAGACTAGAAAACTAAATATTATTTACATTTTTGGAATTAATTCAAATAATCGGATAAGTATCAGTATTAAATAAAGGCCTCTTCTACAGTTGTAAAAAAATATTACATACAAATAAATTGGTCCGAACGTGCTCGTTTAATTGCCAACGATTCGTCCCTAAACTAAGTGATGAATGTGAAAATTATTTTAGAAAAGTTGTTGCTATATTTCACAAACACTACTCACAGTTTTCCTTCTTGGGCTTAGCTGTAAACCTTCTTGAGCACCGCCGTGCCCACTACGGTGTATCTTGTGATTGGCGAATTGAGAAGAAAAAAGAAAAGAAATCATGTAAACATTAGTTTGCCTTTCTTCACTCCATCGTGAAATCAAACACTTCAGTGGTGTTTGTCGTAAGAAAATGCAATTTTTTTTTTTCATTGTATCATCTCCACTACTATGGATATTTATGCGAGAACAAGTAACAAATGAAATGGCAAACATAATATGCTTCTTATTATATGATAATGCGTACATAAGAAGCAGTAAAATGCAAGACTAACTAAATTCATGACGTACAAAACGAATACGCATTTAAAGATTTACCCTGAAAGGCTCCACACAATTTTATGCATATATACGCACTTACAAATAAAATAAACATACTAAACTAATTGGAACAACAACAATTTTGACTGCTTGGCTGACTGTTATGGGATTCGTTGGTTGGTTGGTTGCTTGGTTGGTTGTTCGTCTGGATGTTGGTGTTTGGGTGTTGGATGTTCATGTCGATGCGTTGGTGTTAGTGTTGTATTGGTGAGTTAGTTGATGAAAGAAGTTAAGGAATAAGTTAAGCAGAGTAGTTACGCAATAAACAATTAATGCGGGTACGGGGAATAAAATAACATAACATTCGCATATAAAGTTTTAGTTTTATATGAGCATACGTATTAGCTGTTTATCTTATTCCATTGTATGGGTGTGTGGGTGCGTTTGCTAACACGCTCTTCGTATGCACCATGGGACTGTTACTGTAATGATGCTGCAATTTGGAAACCATAATTGCAAATAGTTTCACATTTCCTTAATTGTCGTTGCTTAAGATGAATTTTGATTTCATTCGTGCTGAGAGAGGAAATGATTTTAACTCAAAACGAAGAAATTAGTGGTTTCCATTACAGAGATTGGATTTTTACTCTACGTGTGTATGTATGTATGTGCGTTTGTGTATAATTAATACTAAAAACTAATACATGCACGTAAAGGATAACAGAGACAGATATATACGTATCTTAGGCAGTTCAACGGAATTCATCCCTATACACCTTGGTTACAATTTATGGAAACATTTTCTTTTTTTTTTTCTTTTGTCTTTTTAATTTATTAATAAAATTTAAACTCAGTTCGCATAAATTCATTCATTCATTTATTTATACGTTGGGATGTGGTTATAATTTTCTATATATATATTGCGTATGTTCAGATTTGAGTGGGTGTGTGTGCGTGTGTATGTAAATGTGTGTGAGTGGTTTTCTTTCCCTTTTTGAAAAATATTTGTTTATGTATTTAAAATTATTTTAAATGCAATTTTAATGAACATATGTGTATTTACGATTCAATTTGAATTTATTATGCATAATTTTTGTTGTTGTTGTTCACTCGCTTTTTTTTTTTATCGTCTAAAATTATACCTGAGAGAATTTCAGTTGAAAGTAATCATTATTTATTCACATTTACGTACAAACAAACAAACATTGATAATATATGATATATAACATACATACATACATACATACATACATATAACAAGTTTTCAATCCATAGACATATGAACATACACTCATGCACACATGAACATATGCACATCTATACATATTGCTTAAGCACCGCATATAATTTGTCAGGTTTTATTATGTTAAAACATTCAACACATAGCACAGGATTTTGCACTTGTTTGCTATCGAAAGAATCAGCAAAGATGAACTAAGAGCAGCAGCAATAGCAACCAACAGCAGCTCAAACATATGCACAAACGCCAGCATATTTGTCAATAGTGTGCATAAATATGTTTACGTTTATATGTATTTAATATATGTATTCATATGCATATGTGAAGGTGTAAATATATTGATCAATAACTCCCGGGACCCATATATAGATGTCATC
Organism: Glossina morsitans morsitans; assembly: GCA_001077435.1. Lineage (NCBI taxonomy): Eukaryota > Metazoa > Arthropoda > Insecta > Diptera > Glossinidae > Glossina > Glossina morsitans. The sequence goes on from CCAG010007985.1 coordinate 11,660, forward strand.
TTTATTGAAAAAAACCATACAATTCTTGAAAGTAGTGGCTCCCAAATGATGCGGGACAAAATTTCAGGTTATTTCGAGTATTTTATTTATGAGTTACAGTGGTTTTAGTGACAACGCTTTTGTTGCATTGTAAAAATTCGCATTTCTTGTGATGTCTGAACACAACTTTTGGATGTCTTATGCCTTTCAAACACGTTGCTTGCGTGTTACAGCAATTTTAATTTGCTTATTTTGGAGAAAGTTAATTGGATGCCGGCGACTGTGGGTTACAGTAGAAAATTACATAAAAATCTTGAAAGTTATCCTCGATAGTCGAAAAGCGAGGTTGCTGCAGCTAGCTGCCATCTTGAAGACGTCAAAAGGCGATGCATTTACAATATCATATGAAAATTTCGACTTGAGAGCACCGGTTGCCAATTCGATCCCGCGTCTATTCACAGTGGAAGAAAATCATTAATGTGTTGCTAATGGCAACGTGGCATGACTTGCACTTTGAGCTATTGCTCTAACCACCTTATTATTCTCAAGATGCGGCTCGCAACGAGTAGAACATTAAGATCAAACGAAGAGAATGGTGCGGGAACTGCAGCTTATCTTGAACTTAAAAATGATTCGACAAAATTGACACTGAACGGTTCAAGAACCGCCGGACTGACTGTATCCCTCTTGAAGAAGGCAATGTTGACGAATAAAGTTGAATTTGGCAAAAGTCTACGTTTTTTTCTTACTTAGTCTCTGGACTTATTAATCGATGTGTTGCATATATGCGTAATACGGTTTCGTCTCCCTTTCATCGTATTTCGATTGCGAATCGGAGACACAACGCGTTGACAGTTTCATTAAAATGTTGTTTTTTTTTTTTCCTTTTTTTGTTTCCGAAGGCAATATATTTGCATTACACAAGTGACATTTTAACAGAATTGAAACGACAAGTCTCCGGTATTACCAAACACCAGACCAGGTAACAAATAATAAAGGCACATACACACGTGCACACATCCTTGCATGCGCACATTCAAAGCGTCAGATGCATAAACCAACTAAAATGTATATAAATATTTAAAGTAAAAACATATCATCATTATCGTCAACGATATTCGAAATAACACAACAGTATCGAGGAAGTTTTAATACAAAATGGAATAACATCTGCTTTATTGAGAAAAGCTCAAAAATTGTTATTCAAATTCTTCACAAATATCGATATCATATCTTCTTTTTTCCTCCTTTCTCTACCATCCACTTTCTCTTCTATCCACCACATGTTCCTGTTTATCCTCACATGTTACTGTTTTCATTCGAAAGGAACTATCTTTTGTTAAGGCAAGTTTTGGCAGTTGACACGAAAATATGAAAATATTAAAACTTTATTGAGTAAAATAGATCGAGAGTGGATATATATATCAGTTGCAGGAATCCCCTCTCCATGTCTATTGTAGAAGGCAGGGTTTATGGGCGAAGATAGAAACAAAAAAAAAAACGTAATCACAAAAGTTTGTTCCAACAATACCGCTGACTGCTTCAATTGCCACCCGATTACTTCGTACTTTTGTTTTCAGCTTTAAAGGAAGGCTCTCAAGGCACCATAGAGGGGTTTAACAAAAAAAATTTTTAATTGGCGTTAGCTTCACTTAAACGAACTTTTACAAAAAAAAATTGATTTTCCCTGGACTTTCTTTCAGTCATACTACTTATCATCATGAGTAGTCCAGTAAGTGAGGACCGTGACTACCACGCCAATGGTTGCGGTTTCAAATCTTAAGTGCATTAGAATTTAATTTGGTGACTGAGTGTTTAGTCACTAAAAGCATAACACTTATCGAGTGAGCACATACTCACTACACTGCGGTCATCGCTTTCCCTATCTCCTTCTCTCCCCCAACATCTTTCTAACGTGTTATACAAATAGGTGACATCTTCTGTGTGGTTTGTCCACGTTAAAAAAAGGAGAAAGGAAACTTTTAGCTTATCATCTCAAGAAAAATATGAATCTACGCGGTAACCAAATAGCAGGGATTGTGTTGCGAGCGAGAGCTGTTGTTCGCAAATATGTAAAAATAATTTCGAATACACCTTAACACTTTTACTTCCAAATGCGAAACCTTTTTACTAATAAATCTTTCAACTTTTATACCCACCACTGTAAGATCGGAGTATACTCACTGTGTTTTTTTCCATGATGTATGTAACACTCGCAAGGAAGCTTCAGAGACGCTATAAGTGATCAACGTGTCTATGTTTCTATGGATCTGTGTGGCACTCTCCTGGTCGCAAAAATGAATATATTGAGTTCAAATTCGGTAGAAACATTGAAAGTTCTTGCACGCAAGTTGGTATTCAAAATGGGCCACATTGGTCAGAGCGAAAACTCAACGCAACCCGGTTTTTAAAAAAAAATTTTTTTGTTTTTGCTCGTTACCAGAAAATAATTATTAAAGTTAGAAGGCTGACATTTTGCACATTTACATTAAGAAATACTCTACTCTTTAGGTCTAAAAATGGAGCCAATCAGCGTTGCTCAAAGTTACGAGTAATTAAATTTTTTTTTTTTTTTTACCTTTTTGAGGTTTTTGTACACTCCTCAAATTAACATATATGTTGTCTGCCTAAAAATGGATTAATTTTAAAACGAATATGGTGGACACCGCGACTAATTTTTTCTTAATAACAGCATTATGGGTATCAAATAAAAGAACTTGAAGAGTAGAATGCGAAAAGCATAGTGAAGGGTATGAGATATTCGACCCCCACCGAACGCAACTTTCTTACTTGTTTTACTCCATATAAAATTTTATATACAAATTTTTATATAAATGGAGAAGGAGGAAAGGAAGAAAGAAGATAGGCCGGTACAAAGAGAATACAAAGAGAGTCGCTTTTATGGTCTTCGAAACAAAAAATATAATAGTATGTGAGCATTTGGACTTATGTAAGCCCCTTTATAAGTTGTAAAAAGGTGTGTCTTTTAAGGCACAAAATATTGTTCTTTAAACGACGTATATATCATTGCCTCTGCATCGTTTAATTATATACAATACATAAATATTTTTTCGTAAATAACAAACGGCTGTGGTCTTTAAAGTATATAAAGAATTTATTCATTAAAATTTATGCAAAAATACCAAATTTTTTGAACCAGTCTTCCAAATCTTCTTGTGGACTGACTGAGCTTCCATTTCTTTAGCGTGTTTTCGTTTTTGCCTTAATTAAGCTTAAGACAACATCCGGAAAGGCTTGAGATAGACTCGCCCATTATTATCTAACTTTAGGTGTCTCCCTGCTCTCTTGTCCACCCTGTATTTTTTTATTCAACCTACAGGCCGGGTTTTTTAACATATTTTGACGAGGTACACGGATGTATTTTGTTTCGAAAGGCGAACGCTATTCAAAGTACTTCGTATCGGACCAATTTTTCGAACTCTTCCCACATAACGCCTTAATCGTTATATGACCAACTGTACTAAGCGCAGTGGTTTGAGCTGTTTAATGATGGACTGTGTTCCACTTTAGTGTTTTTACTTATTTCAACTTTGAAATAAAGGAAAATTAGATCAACTCGCATCAGTCGAGCACGAGTCTTCTGCTACAACATTGATTGAATTTTGAAACAAAAAAAAATCGGTGCGAAATTCTTTATTCGAATATTAAAAATGTGCTTAAGAGATGCGTTCATTGCCAGAGTTAAGCCTGTGAGCATTTCATTACTTTCGAAGATTCTTTTGAATTCTTTGTGCTATTCATGTGACAGGGTATTGCGTACAGTATTGTACTGGATATTACATACACATCTGCACAATTTGCGTGGGATATAGAAACAGGAACAAATATTTGAAGAATGGTTATAGTATATACGCAGTGTAGTCCAATGAATACTACATTACTACATACTACTAATACATGTACATAAAAAAATACATAGCACATGGTCACCGTCATATGATATTGCAGTATTTATAACAATTTTAAAATGTTTTATCGTACTTTACTGCAGATTTAGGGCCTCTTCAACAGCCTAAGAAGAAGGAATAATAATATTCGAGTCGATTATTAAGCATACATTTCAGTATAAAAAAAAAAAATATATTTTTGAAAGATATTAAAACACCGTAGGGCTCTCGCGAGGAATGTACAATTGAAACGGTCCTACGAGATGCAGAGTAATCGTTGCAAATTTCAATTTAAAGGAATGTATGCAAGTAAGAAAATTATATTTGATCGTGATCCCATCTTCTCTACCCATCACCACAAAACGGGAAAAGAACAACATTTTAATGCTCTATATAATTGGATGGCCGCAGTTGATTTCCTCGATTTTTAGAATAAATGTTGGAATTTATATGGCGTATGAGATGTACTTTATGAGTAACAAGAAAACAACACGAAGAGCAAAGGTCTTCACAGAAGTTTAGTAGGCGCGTCCTTTGGAAACTTTGGATAATTTTCAAATTTTTTTGCAATTTTGTAAGCATTTCGCTAACGAGAGAATGTTTATCACAGAGACTACGCAGTTGGGCCCAGAAACAGATGGATAGATGAATGGAAAAGTATGTTTAGATGCATTCCGAATTTGAAACTGTCTAAGAATTTATTTTAAGGGGCTTGGGAAACTTTTGATTTTGTGCTTTATAAAGTTTTGGAAAAAAAAGATTTTATGACATACTAGAAAATTAAGTGGGCATGGCCGTTTTGTTTTTTTCACTTTTACAAGGATACTATAGCATCGTCCAGGAAATATACGGTCGAATTTTTATACTTTTACTTGTTGAAGCAAAAAATCAATTTTTTATTCCTGTCGAAAAACAGGGCCGTACTCACTTTACGTAGTGCTGTAGACCTGTCCTTCGACTTTTCCCAACCCGCGCGTAAAACCTTTCAAAGTTTCTGTCAAATTTGGAGCCGATAGCTTCATTTTTGCGGCCAAGAGAATGTTTACATCAGATAGACGGACGGACGGACAGGAGCCAATGTTTAAATCGATACATAATTTGAAACTAATCAAGAATATATATACTTTGTGGCGTCTATGAAGCTATGAAGTTGCAAACGTTTTGACAGAATGGACACACCTCTCCTCCTTCGATGATGGGTATAAAAAGTCGTTTAATCGAGATGCTTCTAGCTAGAGATTCTTGGGAAATATTGATTTTTGTACGATCTGCGACTAGCCGAATGAAAAAGTTGAATTTTTCTCCAAAATAAGGCAATATTTTGTTAATAAATAACGTTTCAAATAACTTCGAATCGAATGAAATATGAAAAAAATTGCTTGAGATATGCTGCGTACCGTTTTCAAACGCCGCGTTTTGAGATAAAGACTTTTGGCATATTATATAGACATTTTTCTTTTTATTATACCCATCACCAAAGAATAGGTTTTATAAGTGATGCTGCAAAACCTGCGTAAAATTGGCCGCGGCTAGCCAATATTATACAATATCAAAATTGAATTTTTTTTCAATAGGTTTATAAGCCGTATAAACAAACTTCACAAACTCCCCTTGACCAATTTCAAATTTGCAGTGCACCTAAACATGTTCGTTTGTTTGTCGGTCCTTCTGTCTGTCTGTGTAACTGTGTAGTATTTGTGGTAAACATTCTGCCGTTTGTGAAAATGAAGATATCTCCTACGAATTTGCAAAAGAATTTGGAAGTGGCTTACGCTTTTCCAAGGATAAGCTTGCAATGCCCCCACGAATGTGCGGCAAAAACTTTTATACTAGAAATAGAAAAAATAAGCCGCACCCACTCCATTTTATAGAGTACGAAAATTTATTTCTTTTACTTTTTTTGTCGTTTTTAGGAGAACGGTGATGGGTATAGAAGATTCGGTCACGACGGGATATAATTTTCTTGCTTGTTTTTTTGCCATTAGTCTCCAGCCCCCTCTCAATTCAAATCAAGTATTCTTCCCCACTCTGTTTCCTGTTTCCTCGATAATTTCTTATCCGAAAGTGACACTTTTGCTGCGTCTGTGAAAGACCGAATCGTACGTCCCACGTCTTACGTATTGCGAAATGATGGAAAGGACGGCAAGAAATTGTATGAATCAAGCAGCGAATTGTATGAAGAATCAGAAATCCCACAAAGATCCCATTCGGATCGTTCTCAGCCATTTATCTACCCATGAAATAAAGTTTGTTATTTTTCTAATAAAATTTATTATTTCAAATAAATTTCTAAAAAAAATGTTGAAATATTGCGATATGATTTTGCCTATTAGTGGCGAAAGAATAGGTACTAAAACATTTTTTGAATCGAGAAAAGAAATGAATATCTAAAGCCTACCACTTCTATTGGATAATTATCGTGTGAAAGTAAGATCTTCAGGTGTGTTGCAAGTTTGCTAAGAAATGAAATGAAATTAAAAAGGACTTTAAAAAACCATCCAAATACACAAATCTTTACGATGGTTAACGAAAATAATCGCTTGAGCGACATATATTTAATATCTGCAAACATTCTTCATAAGCTTAGTTAATTCTGCAGTTGAACATATGTATGAATTTCTAGTTTCCTTTTCGACACAGTTTTTATTACAGTTCTTTACCGCATATTTATCATAAACAAACGGTTGCCTTGACGAGTATCCACAGCCATATGTTTGTTTGAAAATGCTTTTAAAAGAGTATAAATAGTTTCTAAAGGCACCTGTAAGCGTATGAGAGAAGCTAGAAATCTGCAGAAACTTCTCAACAAAGGCTCATTGTACACACGCAGTCTTTTCTGAACGCTTCGCGGAAAAGCTAGAAATTTCAAGGTTAAAATCTCTCCAAAGCGTCTATTAAGCTAATAATAGCTTTTTTTTGCGAAAAATTTGCAGCGTCCTTACCCTTTAACGGCGAACATATGCTTTTCCTATATACTCACCAAGAAGATTACGTAAAATATGCTAATTAATAGGTCCTCTCAAGGTGTGTGGGACGTTAATTCGCCTACATTCTCGCTAATAATTAGGTCAAAACGTTCTTTATGAATGACTTTTAAGCGTTTTCGAGAAACGGTTGAGCATTTTACATACGAACTTTTTAAAGAAATTAATGAAATTAATGAAATTTGAAGCATGGGAGTTTCGAGCTTATCATCGATATTTTCCTTACGCGACTGCTGTTATTACGAACAAAAAAAAAACAATTATATCATTTTGGTTTTCATTTTTCATAAAGTTGTAAAAAAAAAATCGTTTTAAGTATACACCTTGCACTTTTAGGCTTGAGAAAATCAAAAGGTGTGCATTTGCTTTTCCGTTTATTCCTTCAGTTCAATGAACTTATAAGTGAGTATGAACTAGAAATTCAGAGAAATCAATAATATTTATATGCAGCCATAGGTAAATAGATAGCGCAAACTTAAATTGAAACTTTAATTAATATTTTGTTTCTGTATAGCGTTCTTAGGGAGAGAGATTGTATTATTTATGCAAAAAATGTTGTAGTAAAACATGTAACTTTCACCCCTTGAAGTCTATAATAATGAATGTATGAATGAATATATATACATATATATATATATATAAAGAATATATATCGATTCGTAGGGTGTTGTTCCGTAAAAGGGCTATTTTTTTAAGGATATCTTCTTGAGTTTGTTTTGCAATCTTGTTTAAAGCTATACTGCTTAGTTTGCTATATATGTAGGTATTATAGTTAGTTTGTTCGAGAAAGAAAGAAAGACTTAGTCTTAGTGGTTTTTACTCAAATACAAATAAAACATTTACGCTATCGGTTTCTTGTTTCTAACACTCAAGCACTTGAACATTTTTTCTAATGTCCTTTGCAAGTCAAAGTTTAAAATAAAAGCAAATTTTTTTTTCCTGTTTAAGTTTCTTAAGCCTTTGCGCTCCTAATTTCTTCCTAATTTCGTAATTAAAAAGATATAACGTCGATTATGCGCCGAGACAAGAGTTGGTGTAAAAAATGCGATGTCGAAATAGAAAGGTAAGTGGTTAAAATAATCCTTGTTGGCTATTCTCACGTTAAAAAGAAATGCTACTCATGTGCCTATGCCTGTAGAAATTTATATATGTACATAAAAAATGCGTTTTTCAGCAAAGTTTTTTCTTGAAGGTTTTGAATAAGTCTCAAGTTTTTTCCACCTTCTATTTTTTTTTTTTTTGTTTATAAATAAAATTATTAAAATAGAGTGAAAAGTTTTTATCATATAAAGGTATGTGTAGGCAGTTAAGTGCAAACCAATCAGTTGATGTTTATCCTTAGAATATTGCTTCTCTTTTCTTACGAATACTTACGCTTCTGAAATTACCCGCGGAAAGTTTTTCATACATACACAACATTTACTTTTTTTTTTTTTTAAGAAAACAACTTTGCAAGACTTATATGCACTTGCACGATATTGCTTTTTAATCAATGTGTACCGTATGTATACGTGTTCATGCTTTGTAAATCATTTAGTATCATAGGAGCCATCAAGCGCAGAATTTTGTCAATGATTTTAGATTCTAATTAGATGCATTTGATTGCTAAAATGCTGGAAAATGATTATTCCGAACTTGTCTTCTTTAAACGATGTCGCCAGAAGTGATTAGATTTTACGGCGATATCATTAACACTACGCTTTAGTTTGTTTTTCACTATTTACTATGAACAAGAATATCACATAAAGAAATTACTGATGTAATGGTGTTTTCCTAAAGTTAGAACTGCTCTCCTTTTTTTTTTGTTTTTTGGTAAAATTGAACTATTTTTAGGCCATTTCATCAAGCTCAATTTAACTCTTCACGGAAAGCTATTTCACTCTCTTAAGAACTATGAAAATGCTTATACAAAACATTCTCTTGACTGCTCTAACATAAGCACAAATGTATAGCATCAAGGAGAGCCTAATTTGAAAGAAATCGTACGAAACTAAAGAGTGTGCCTTATTTCTTAATAACTCCCAATTCTTGCTTACCTAACTGTATTTATTCATTATAGTGGGTGTTTTCTTATTTGCCAAAAAAAAAAAAAAAAAAAAAAAAAAAAAAAAAAAAAAAAAAAAAAAAAGAAAAGATAGAAAAAAACTAAAAAACTTCAAAACAAAACGAATTTTTTTTGCAAGTTTCTATTTCGCACACATACTAAGCCTTATGTTATGCAAAAAAAGAAAAGCCAAAAAAGTTTTTCTTTTCGACTTTTAATTTTTCTTCAGAGAAAGAATTTTTTTTTTCTCTATTTAACCGATCAACTGACTGACTAAACCAAAAACGACTTTTTGCCAAAATTCAAATACGAACTAAAAAGTTTTTCTTCAATTTTTTCTTGGTGTGTGTAGATAAATAATGAGAAATTCAATTACATTGCACTTACATGCACATATATATTGTTGGCTATTACGTACGCATAGGCTGTATGGTACGTCTTTTCGATTGAATCGAGTTTGTGCTGAGTTTTAAGTGTGCTTGGTATTAATAGGTTTGGTGAACACACACATAATAACTTATTCTCGTAAATTGTGTTCTATATTATTAGAACTTTTAAAAATTGCGTAAGTAAGAAGAACAAGACAATAAAAGATTTCAGTTAGGCAAGGCCTACCCTTTACTACCCTACACACAGTTGACAAATTATGCACTTAATTCCGTTGTAAAATACCAAAAATTATATATGTATTTTTTTTCTTGCGCAGGCTTATATTTTAAACAAGTTATTAATCTTCGCATATTTTCGACATCAACATACATGATACGACAGACAATATTTTCGTGAGAAGAAGAAGAAATTTCCCAAATAAAATATTGCTATTCACAGCTTTGCGTAGATAAATATGAAAAAGAAAGAAAACATTTTCACATATATGATGTCTTTTGTAAAACACTGCCTCGTATGAGAAGTGATTGCAAACATTTTCTAGTCTCATCCATTTTTAATAGGATGCGTCCCTCAAATAGAACATACCAGTGGCCTTGTTCTTATCAAATTATGTTGAGATCTGCGTCAAAGCAGACATATAGACAGATAGACAAACATCTCTCTCAAGCAATGTAAACAATGATTCTAAATTGTTTGCCTCAATAAGAGATGGACCTAAACGAAATCGTTCGAAACTTTGCACACACCTACAGGAGCCTATCATATCCATCCACAATAAATGGTGCAGTTATTATATGAAAAGACAGGACTTTTATTTCCAAATAGTGTAGACTCTGCTAATGAAACATATGGGCTAGAAAGCTTTGAGTAGGAAATATGTATCAATGTCTTTAACCATAAGTTACGCACGTAAGGAAAGAGAACTATTGTATGATAGCGGAATTTTTCACCAATTTTGACGCGGATCGAAGCTGCTGGATAAACATTTATCGCATTTAAAGACTTTGGAACGAGGGAATGATATGATCGTCCTGTCATTCTCTTCGCAAAATCTCTAACTAAGCACTAAAGGTTCATTGTGGATATAGGCGAACTGCTAAGCTGCAGATTTTGTCGAACTTGTTCCTTTCTATACCCTACACAACTACAAATTTATGTAGCACCTACGAGCGCTTACGAAAGCGCCATCCATTTTATGTTCATCCTAACGGTTGAAATTTATGACAAAATTTGGTAAGTATGCTGACGCGTTTTGATTTAAAGACGGGACGCTTATTGAAAAAGGAATGCATCGCATGGTTTTTACGATCCCTCCATATATAACCGCTTTATTTTGAACAAGTTTACGATCTTGAAAATGTTGCGATAAAAATAACACTTTGGCGTGTGCAACTGATGTTACAAATTTGAATGCGAAGTGCGCCGATTTTATGAATACCTTACCATATGACCGATGAAGAGTAAGCCTTTGCTTGGCAAAAGTAATATTTTATAATAAAAATAGTTTTAAAAAGAAGTTAACGACACACAATACAGAGTAAGCAAATCAATTTTTTAGACCCATTTCCGTAAAAGCTTTTTATGCGGGAAAAAAGTGTATCGTTAATACATTCTGGTGGAAATGGACGAAGGACAATTAGATGCCCAGTCAAGAGTATTAATTTTGTTAAATTTGAACTACGTAAATACACGCATCTCTCTCATTAAAACTGCCATGTAAGCGCTCCCACAGAAAGAACGGAGAAGAAGCGTCAAGGTATAAACTTTGACATTTTATCAGCCAGACTATTGAAGAACGGCTTTAGGGTATCGATTGATCGACCTGGCACGACTGCATAGTTCTTACTGGTTTTTATCTTCTATTTGTTATAGGTCGCCATAAACTTTTTAATTACGGTCATATACCATTCATATTTTACGCCAGCTAATTGCAAACAAGGTATTGTTACAAACATATAATAAATTTGTTTGTGAAAAGTTTACTATAATATAGACGAAAGTGTTGCTTAGGACGATGGTCGGTGCTTTTATAGATTATTTCAGTTTTAATAATACGTAGCAATCAAAATGTTAAATTATTTAATGAACGCGCACATTTTTTGATATGCAAAAGTGAATTCGCATTTATTACCATTAGCTAGTGCTTTAGCTTCTCTGTCACAATAAGCATCTGTTTCTTTATTATTTATAAGAAAGTTATCATATAAAAGCAAAGTCACATTCATCGCCATTTACCTTCTTTACCTTCTCGTCCAGAGTAGAGATCGGTCTCCTTCTCCCCATGTAGGTTCAATTCTCAAACTCGAATTATAATATAGCACGGAAAGTTTCAAAGACAACGCCACGGAATACATCCTCCGATAAGTTTTCTTCCTCTAGACCCATTTTCTTCAGGTAGGCGAGGTTAGCAGTGTGAATATACTTTCACCTTCTTTCGGCACTTTCGACGGCAAGATTGTTACGATTTCTAATGTAATCGTCAAGAGAATCCAAGATTTTTTTTCTTGATTTATTCCTATTTTCCGAGTAGGCTAACGGAAATAAAAAAGGTCTTTCCATTTTTAACTATAGCACAAATTCAAAGACAGACTTCATACTGACTTTTTCACGGCGAATTATTTATGGTTTATTATTTATAGCGATCGTCACGGTTTTTCATTTAATCACAACCAGGGGTATAGTCAAGGAAGCGTTCCATATGAGTACTTACATATATATCGGCTTTTACGCCTCCCTCCTGCCTTTCCTTTTCCATTCTTTTGCACAAAAAAATTGTATTTGCAATAATATATAATCAAGTATAGACCAAGTATACACAACATGATTTTTTTCCTTTTCACTTAGATTTTCCTCAAAAGTCTCCCTCAGGTCCGTGTAACCCTTTAGGTCATGTAAGAAAAAATTTCATTTTCTTTAACTTTGTTTTTAACATACTCACAGAGTTATTTTTTGCACACTTCTAAAGGTTCAAGTGGACAATAACCCGCTCTATTTCCAATTCTAATTATAAAAGGCATGCAAAACATCGATAAAAACGCTGCAATCGTTATACAGAAATCTTGTAAAAGCTCTTCAAAACTCTTCAGAGGTCGAAGAAGAAGTGTTTAAATGTTGAAACGTGTAGGCCACTGTATATGTGTTCAGCTGAACGTTATCAAGCCCCTTTTAATGTTTCCGCTAGAAAACTTTATATTTTTCACTAAAACCTTCTTCAGAACATTTTGTCATTGTACCGCGATTAACTTAATTAATACGTAAAAGTATTCTTGCAACAATTTACTGCAATGCTCGACGTGCCAGGATAGACAACCTTTGGAACTTACCCGACGAAAGCCATTAGTTTTTCAATTATAGTTAAGCGATAATTGGCTTTCCCCCAATTTGCAAAAAAATCCTGCATCACTTGGATGGCTTATACTAAACCTGGAGCTCAAGATATGAAAGTGTCGGTAGGGTCCAAATTCTGCGACTAGGCAAGACAAGGCCTGCCAAACCCCTAATTACTTAATGCACTGATAATATTCAGTTTAGTGCAGCCAAAGCACACAATCCCGCTACCGCTTTACTGGCTCCCTATATGGCTTCGCAGATCTATATTAAATCTTCAGTGCTTAGTGAGAAAGTTTGCGAGAGGATGACCTTTGTCTTTGCGAAAAGGGTGTTTAATAGACGTCGCTCATCGTCGAAAGTCATGAAAGCACAAATACTTATAACACCTTCAGAAACGGCTATGGAAATGGCTATACTTGAAAACATATAAATAAGACTACAACAGGTGACTCGGAGAGTAAACAAGAGTCGAATATACCGGTGCTTTACGATGAACCGAATGCAATAATATTTATTCACGCGCGACGGACTTCAAAGCATAGGGCCTCCGGTATCTTTCGAAAAACTGGTCGCGTCGCAACAGTGCTTTTAGAACAAATTTTTTTATCAAGACAATGCTTGCTGTGACATATCTCTTTTAATAATCGTCTAGTTAAATACCCAAAAAATTCTTTGGCAGTGTGTTTTGGGGGTATCTCAAGCGGAATGGTCAAAAATGCTATGAAAAATGGTTCGAACGTAGGCAAAAGTGCACACTTATCATATAAGAGAATACTTGGAAGAGGATAAAGTAATTTTTAATGAAAATCTACTATTTGTCATGATCAGCCTTGATGTACGAATAGTGCAGGGCGAGCAAGTAACAAGGAATGAAGACTTTCTTCCTTGTCCATCCTCCATGGAAATATAATTACGTCAAAAGTCTAGGATCTTCTAATTCCATTTTTTCACTGCTGTGTTGTTTCTCAAACAATTACAAGCGAACTTCTAGTGTAGACTTATTTAGTGTATCATTTCTTAAAGTTTTTTTACGGTCTTCGAAAGTTCACTCTCTTTTCTAAATTTGCTGTCGGTTTCTGCCTAAGTTTGCAAGTAACAAGGAATGAAGACTTTCTTCCTTGTCCATCCTACATCGAAATATAATTACGTCAAAAGTCTAGGATCTTCTAATTCCATTTTTTCACTGTTGTGTTGTTTCTCAAACAATTACAAGCGAACTTCTAGCGTAGACTTATTTGGTGTATCATTTCTTAAAGTTTATTTGCGGTCTTCGAAAGTTCACTCTTTTTTCTAAATTTGCTGTCGGTTTCTGCCTAAGTTTGTGTATTGGATAGTTAAATATAAATAAAATAATCGCTGACTCGTTTGCACGTAATTCTTAAAACTTTATTTTATACAATTTTTGAGAATTTAATTAAGCGGACAATTTTCGTGTGTAGTAATTAAAAAAAAAAAACGAAAGAGAAATAAGAAGAAAAAGTCTTTCGTGAACTCCTTTTAAATTATTAGAAGGAAGACCTTATGGGGTTTCTACGTAAGGCGCTCTCTCACATTTTAGCAATAGAAAAGCAAATTCGCATTCGTCACTATTAGCTTGAACTTTAGCATCTCTTTCACAATAACGATCCACTGCGTCATATCTTTCTGCATTTATAGAAAAGTTATCCAAAATAGATCTTGTTTCTTTTAGCCAACAACGAAGGAAACACTTTGAGTGACGCGAAACTTGGTCAGACTTTTGATGAAGCATAGTGTCAAAAACTTCACCCAAATTGTCGCCAGTATACAAATGAGTTGATAATGACTCTTTCTCTATGCACTTTGTCCTTAATGCGAGGAGAGAGGGCTGCCAATCTTCCGCAAAAGCTCTCATATTTTTTCTAGAAAAAGTTATTATTAATTCTACCGCGATCAGCGTGAGGACCCAATATTTCATCTTTCTTGTTTTTTCACAAATAAGTGCACGAAAAATCGGGGTTTTTTTCTTCTTATTGTTTTAATTTTCAACTAACGCAGCCATTCGAAGCAAACTCTATTTATACTGATTTTTTCATGTCGAATTATTTCTGGTTTCTTATTTATAATGATCGTCATGGTTTTCTTCTTTAATCGCAAACAAAAGTGTAGCCAAGAAAGCGTTCCACATGAACAGTTAGATATTTAACAGCTCGCTATATATATATAAAAATTCTTTTGTATGGTCGTTATTTATGTATATATTATATCATTTACTTGGACCAAAGAAACTTTTTTTCACATTCACAAAATATATATTTAATCGGCAATTATAAATTCAATGAGTAGATATCTTA
>CCAG010007992.1:0-38845 GCA_001077435.1 Glossina morsitans morsitans
AAGGGAATTTATTTTTCTGATTTCCGCTTGATTATTTCAATCATTTGCAATGCATTGATTACTACAAGCAATTGAGTGTGCGTATGCGTGTGCGTGTAGCCTCAACGTTATACGGGAGAAATTTATTAAAGGAAATTGTGTAATTTCTTATTTCAATTTACTGAGACTTGCAGAGAAAGTTCCACTATACGATTTGAATAATAAAAAGCAAAAAAAAAAAAAAACACTTTTTAACGTGGCTTACAGATAAACTGAATTAAGCTTTGAAGAGTTTCTTCTCTTTGCTGTGTTCCTCCTAAATGTTGAACTTTCAAAGAATTTTTACAACATATTTTTACACTAAATCCCATAAGATTCCAAATTACTTATTTATAAATATGGTGTGGAGGTGTTTTGACTGCCGAGCTTTTCTCGACCTCGAAAATTTGATCAAAAATTAAACGGAATTCGTTGTTAAAATGGAACATTTTGTTTTATATTCTTTTAAATATCAATTTTATCGCCTCCATCATCTTCACGACACCCGAATAGTGTTCCTTACTAACAGTTAGTAGTGGTAGAAGAAGCTCACAATACCTTGATACTCGAAGAAAAGAGTCCAGGCATGGCTATGTGTTTTAAGCGACTTTGGTTCGGTTTTTATCATGTTGGCTCTCTCGACTGGTTGTTGAAGTTTTTGACAAAAAATAAAGTTCCGATGCACGATAATGTCGGATAAGCTTGGTCCATCTATTGCATTTGTGTACAATTACTAAAGCATTTGTCAAGGAATATATGTTCAAATCTTTAGCTTGTGGATAATGAGCAAAAAAACCAATTTTTTCGTTTTTACAAAACGAAGATTTTCTCACTTCACGTGCTGCTATCTAGGCGGCTCTTATCGCCGATATGCGCCATTTTGAATACCAACCGGCAAGCAAGAGTTTCCAATGATTCTGCCAAATTTAAAGCCGAAAGCTTCATCTTTGCAGCCAGGAGAATGTTTACAGTAGACAAATGGACAGACGGACATGCTTAAATCGATTCAAAATTGATTAAGTCAAAATTGATTGAGTCTAAATTTTATGGAGTCTCTGAAGCTTCCCTCTGGATGTTCCAAACGTTTTGACAAAATGAGTTGGCAATGAGGATAAAAAGACAAAGATTAACTCGGTAATGGGATATTACCGTTACAATAATGTTAAAAAATTTAACCAACTGAGAGTAAATAATTCTGCGCTGATTATGACAGACGTATTTCCACTCCAAGTTTTCCAGTTTAGGTGTATAAGTGGTACAAATGAAATAACAAGAGTACTGAAAGCCAATTGGTAGGGAAAAACTGAATGGTCCAAGTCTTTTAACTCAATAACTCAATGGCTTTAATTAAAAGAACCTTCACTCTCAAGTTTAACACGAATATTTATGGGGCCTTGAAAAGACACTGCATTGAAATCGCTAAGTAGTTTCCATCAATTTTTTTTATGAAAAATAATAAAGATCACTCTCTCACTTCCACTCTCTCTCACTCTTTCACACTCTCACTCTCTCACTCTCTTCTTAATATGCATCTCGATCGATGTAGAAAGCCACACATTCAAAGTTACTTATAAATCTTTGTATAATATTTTAATTAACATTTGTGAGGTCCCTGTGATACCTACAAACAAAATGTCAACGAATATTATACCTCCCTCTACGAATGAATAAAATATATATATATTATATATATCAACATCAATATAAAAAAAAAAATTTACGCGCTGTTACTAGACATTGAGAGCAGATGTACAGCTGCATTGGTTTGCTGCTAAGCATAAGAGATCCTTAGGTTATTATTTTGTATATCTTAATATTTTTATCTTATGCTATGTATTCAAGGATTACTTTAAACATATATTGAAAAAATTTATATATATAAAAAGTAAAAAAATATAAAATTTATAAGATGAAAACAAAAACAAAACATCAACTGTCAAAAGAATTTCTTAGCCGACAAGCAATAATAACAGAAAGGGCCCGGTGTTTCCTGAATTTCATTTCATATTCAGGTTGATTTGATTATAAACATTGAAAACACTAACAATAACAAAACCTATATTTGGTACGTGTTTTTACGTATGAATCTACTTAACTACATATACACACACAATATATCAAACTAGGGGTTGTTTCTTTACATTACATTAACGAAAAGGTACCGTTTAGTCAAGGTGCCTCAATAACCATTAAAAGAGGTCTACTGAGAACGCGAACACGTGCCACTGGAACTAAATTCTGTTAAGGAATATTTAACGATAAACACAAAAGACCTTTATATATAAATTGTATCTCTCACTCAATTTTCTACTATAATCCAAAACTTTCGAGTTACTTTTTACTAAGATAATAAGAGAAGAACAGTGTAGTCATACTGTGATAAGATGCAAATTTTTGATAGCTTATTTTCTCCCTCCCTCGTTTTGCATTAGATTATTAAGCGATTTTTCAAATTCAAAGCTTTCCTCTTAACTCCACACATCCTCAAGGAACGGGAAGTTTACAAATAGAAAACAGCGATTGTGATCATTTTAAAAGACTTCTCTGCTCGGCTTTGTTTAATTTCGAAAAAAAAAGAAGCGCCCAAAATATGCACAGAGAAAGATGTTAAGTTCATGTCCTTTGTGTTACGTGCTGAATACGTACGTACTTTTTGTCATTCAACTAAAGTTGAAAACGATTATATCACAACTTCATATCGAAATAGAATCGGTTAATAACTGTTTAGGAAGACGCAAATAAATTAACATACCTACAAGGGAAGCTTTACAACACAAGTGAAAATGAGTTAATTTTTGACTCCCTTATGATTTGAATGAGTAAAGGTTTCTTTTAAACATTCATTCAACGCATGTGTAATGCATCTCAAGGGCAACGATTGTTAACGTTTCTTTAAGCGAATCTTCTTGGATGATGAAAAATCTACTGCGCAACACTGTCACAACTTGGTGCTCGAAGCTTACTCCGAATGCTCATCTAAGGTCGTATGACTCTGCACTTATTTCTGATGAATGCAAGACTTTATCTAGCGATGATAAGTCAAACAAAATGGAAGCAAAGTACTTGATGTAAGGTTTCTCTTCTACAATTCACGCACATAAGCGATTTATTCCTAATGTGTGCAATAAATTTTTCTTAATTCAAAGCAGAACAGTTGGCCGCCAGTTAGTAATATGTTTGCAATATCACTTTAGCTGGCGTTAATAAATAACACATCGGTTAAAATGTAGCGGAACTATTATCTTCCAGCTGCTTGCGCTATACCACAAATCAGGATCGCCATAAAATGATTTGCTATGTGACCCGAATTTCCTATGAATGATTTACTAAGGATAAATATTCATCATAATAATTTAAAAATTGGAAGCTTTTGGCATGTAAAGTCTTATAATCCATTACAATATTGATATAGGTTAGGATTCAAAAAAATAGAGCTAGGTGGTCCAAATTCAGTGAGGTTAATTTTTATTGTGAACAAAGGTATTGAGAATTAGTCCTTTTTACCATATAAAGGTTCAGTTACCTTAGGAATGGTTATTTTATACGGGCTTGAAATAATTGCCTAATCCGATCCAAATTTTTGGGACCAATTTAGAATGTCATAATATTGCGAGCTGCAGATTAAACACAAAAATACATGGACAAATCACGGGCGAACAGACGGACAAACAAGCTTAGATCGATTCAGAAAGTAAAAGGTGCATCTATCTTAAATGCTTCTGCGTATTACAACCATCCACACAAACTGAGTATACCGTGCACCACAAGTGGTGTGGGATATAAATATCCTAGACATCACTCTCGATAAACGAGGCGGGATAGTTGACATTATTCTAATTTCAGTTTATTTATTTTGTAAATGCAAGGATTGTAAAAGGAAAAATTCGTAAATAGTTCACGTATTCTTCAATGCGCGACTAATTTCACAATTAAATTATAATCCAGTAATTACGTTCAGAACCCCGACATTATTTAAGACAATGAATGAATTTTTGATTAAAGAAAGTAACGCTAGTGCTACCAGCTTCAAAATTTGGTGGAAGATTAGTCCAACAGCGCAATGTACAACAAATAATTTTTCAACGACTGAGGTCGTTGTGAAGAGAGTGAATATTTGAGAATTCCTACTAGACCTGTTTAATTATCTTATTACCGAAATTATATTAAATTTTAGCAAACTATTATGTTATACAAAATTATTTTGGTTTGACTTTTGCTATAAGCTGTGATAGGGAAAAATATGTAAAAGTTCTCACGTTGATACTGTACACCACTTATGGTGCAAAGATGTATCAGGTTTGTGCGGATACATGTAACACCCACAAGGACTTAAGACAGAGCCACCTTTTATTACAGCGACCGACTCAAAAACATTTTCTAAATCGAATTAAGTTTGTCTGTCCATATGTCCACCTTGGTATTTTGGCTCAAACAAGTTCGAATCTTTGTCGAACACATTTCTTATTTTGAATTATTTTCCTATGAATAACGGTATTAAAGAAAGTGGGTTGGCTCACTATATAATTTTTGTACGTGTTTTCTTTTTTATAACTGTTTCACCGTTTTTATTAGCAAATTACGCCCATTTGGTAATTACAAAGTGGCCATTCACTATATGTGAAGCAGGACTTTATTTTTATTCTTTGATCGTGATAAGGCCTGTGGTTGGAATTAGGGATATAACCAATTAGAAAGTAGAATCTCAATCTGCTGAAGAATATATGCATATATATAATTATATATATATTTGATGCATATTTTTCAGTTTTACTTTCGCTTTCCTCGCCGATGAAAATGATTATTCGTTTCATTTCGTTTTAAAAATTTGAAATTTGACTTTCTTTTCAAGAGAGTGGAAGTACGACAAAAGTGCGCCTCCTGCACTTATAAAGATTGGATTTCATATGACTACTGTAGATAATTAAATATTTTTCATCTGTTGCCCATTACATGATTGAATATGTTTTCATAAATTTTAATAATATGTTGTAATGTAGAAACACTGAAAACAATAATCAATATGCTTGCTATCTTTATTCTTGAGGAAATTTTCAAATAAATTACTTGTTACCTCGTACAGAAAACCTCTTTCTCTCTCTCTCTCTCTGCGTCTTAATTAACCCTTAAAAATAACCAAAAACAAAAAAAAACGAGAATTTAAACACTCTTTAACTAATTTGTTACTACGGCAACAAAAACAATAACAAGAACAGCAGCTACAATAACGACGACACACATTGTGAATATAAAAAATCTTACATATGGTTTTGAAGCCTGCAGTCATACAAAAACTAAACATATGCATGCTTGCTTTAGCTGTTTAAAGGATCTTTTCACTTAAAGATGTAAATCATTGCCAAACACAAAAAGGGACAAGTGTGTCTTGTCAAGTGCCTGCCATATAAGCCTTTATCGAAATTCTCAAGAAAACTGAAGAAAACATAAAAATATTCTCTTGTGTGTGTGTGTATGTGTGTGTGTGTGTGTATGCACTTAGAATACTTCTTTCTTTCATATATATATATCTTTTACATATTTGATGACACAATGATAACGATCACAACATTGAGACGAGTATAAATAATATATTATTTTATGATACCTTTATATCATCGGTAGAGAAAAGAAGAAAAAAAAAAAGGACAAATGAAAGTGAATTTCTTTCGTATTTTCTCGTCCGCCTAAATATTTATATCTGCTTACGTTTGCTTTTATACATGAATTTAATGTTTAATCGGACATCTTGATAGCCTATAAATATATTGCTTTTGTCAACTGTTTGTATCACTATAACTATTTGTAATAAATTTGTACATTTCCATTCAATTCAACTGAGCTGGAAATTTGTTTGTTTGCTCTTAATAGGGCGTTTTTTTGTTTTTTTATTATTAAATCCACTGTTCCTTTCTACTTGTGTTCTCCCAGCATTGTATTAAGGGGTTATAATATCAGTTTGTCTATTTTATTTGGAACAAATCAAAGGTTACGAAAGTAAACGTATATTTATTATCCATCTTGTCCATGTATCCGTCCATTTCGTTCTTCTATTGTCGTTAAGTTTGCTATCGAATCCCATAGTTACCATCACGCTTACTTAATGGCTAAAAATTAAAGAACATGTAGTCGAGAAATTACAACCCATTGCAACTCTCAATGTGAACTTCGTTCCAAGTATTCCATTAGGATTGTCCTATCGTACATATATACATTCAGTTTATGAGATAAGTATCCAAAACTCGTCCCAAACCGATTATATCTCGCCTGCTCCTTTTTCTCGTAAATTTTATTGCATTTTTTTATCGTAATATTTTGAATGTTAGGTTTGTTTTTTCTTTCAAGTTTTCAGAGAATGTCTGTTGTAGGCGTTATTGTAATTGCTTAATCAACGATAAACTAGTTTTTTTATTGTATAATCCCTTCTATGCTTTGCTTTGCAGTTAAACAGCAAATGCTTTAAATGAAATACAAATCACAATTTTTTGATCATAAAATCTGAAAAGGACAAGTAACAACGCCGCAGTGACCCACGGCATACTACTAACTACACTAGCACCGCATTTCACCGTTATTCATACAAAGTGTTTCTAAAATAAGTCGTTATATGGGATGTGGTCGATAAAGTAAAGGGTCCAAACTGTACCATTTTCAATAGCAGTCTTCATTGGACCAAAATATGGCAGCGTATCGTGCCCCAAAAATTCACGATCTATGAGTTGAACGCAAGAAAAAATAAGATGGACATACGGACAGATAAAGTCTGAATAATAGAAGGACCTTTCGCAACACTTTCTCGGTCGTGCAAACATACGAACAAATTTAATATATACTAGTACCACAAATGGTATAATGGTATGGTAAAAAATAACAAAAAATATCTAAAAAGATTTCTCTTTACTCAGTGTTCTTATCGGCAAAGCAAAGGATTTGATTAGGATGAAAACGAGTGGCATCTCTCGGGCTAACACTTAGTAGTGGATGGGCAATGTTTATTAAATATTTATTTATCAATAGTCGGCAATTCTTTCTACCATTTACTAAGGTATGTATATAAATAAAAACAATAGTAATCTTAAGTGCAATTGAAAATTTACTTATGAGCCTTTTTTTTTTTTTACTTATATTATAGTTTGACTTACTTACTTACTTACTTACTGAACTAAGCATTAATTGCCTTTGGAAGAAATACTTACTAAACAAAAAAAAAAAAAAAAAAAATAAGAAAAACAGAGCACAGAAATTGTTCTTTAATATATTTCTGGTCAATTGTTTGATTTATTTAAGAATCATTTACTAGATTTATAAAAACATTAAAACATTCGTTTCATTTTTACCGCCTTTAAATGGAAATAGTGAATGAAATGTATTTTCATTCATTGCTGCGCATCTGATTTTTATAAGTAAGCAAGGATAGGATTGCTTTATTTATTTATTTATTTATTTATTTATTTATTTATTTGTTTTTTAATTTTGTTTTAATATAATTAAATAAATATTTAAACTCTTTTTCTCATTCAATTTAACAGCAGATTGTTTGGCATTTACTGTAAATGTGAAAATAACAGAAAATTGACGATAAACTGGTTCAATTTACGAGGTTATTAACTCTTAAGTGTCCATTCACACTAACACACGTGATATAGGCTATAAGATCATCGCATCACTTTTGAGTGTAATGCCGACAACATTTCAGTTCGATTGGTATTTAATCGATTTGTTTTCTTGCTTTTTCTTTTTTTTTCTTCTTCTTCTTCTTCTTTTCTCTCTTTTTGCATTTTTTGATAATTTTTGTATTCTTAATAAAAACGATACAAGTTGTAAAAGTTTTTTTTTTTTTGTTTTTTCTTGTTAACTTCAACACAATATTATTTTGAGTAAAATATTATGTCAGTTTCATAGTCACTTTTAGATTTGACGCTTAAGTTGGTTAAAGCTATTAGCGTGAGATGACTTGGTTTAAATAACAGCTCAATAATTGTCACCGAGACAAAATGAAACAAGTGAAACGCGATTCTGTGATGCTTCAAAACAAAACAAAAAAACAAAAAAAATCACCAGATATTGGTATTTATATATATATAAAAATATGTCGTAAAAACTCGCCGACCCGATAAGCAGCTAAATTCTTCCAGGCTCTTCTCAGTTGTCTGTACGCTCGTTTGTTTGAGGTTAACTCTGGGAAAATACCTACTTAAAAATTTTCTCTCACTAAAATTTTCGACATACGCGTGCAAATTATCTAAATTCAGATTAGGGCGCGGCCACTTTATTCACTCATCAGTCGAACAATTAATTCTGGAAAATTTGAACTTAACACAAACACTTTATAGTATTTCCGTATTAAGAATACAAAGCACTGATAAGAGTGAAGGGAACACTGTGGTTGTAAGCGAGAGTGAGGACTTCCTCCACCATCTGATTGCCTATAGCATATATATATATATATAAACGAAAGATTTGTGATTTGAAGCGATTAGGTAAAGAAGTGCCCGATAGTTCTTAAATGTCTTCGTTAAGAGGTGGTGATAATTGTTAGTCTTTTTCTGCGTATTCTCCCTTTATATAGTCAATAGAACTTTGCCTTCTTATACGGTTTTATTCGATTCTGTCTCTTCTTTATGCAACAGCGCTTAAGATCACACTCGACTCATTAAGTGTTAACAGCATTTTAATCGACCACTCTGGCATTTTTCTAATTGTAGTGAAACTCGATATGATTGCAAACATTACAAAATGTTAACATGAATTTCGTGTTGCTTTCAAGTTAAACGAAAGTGTAATTAAGTCATTTGTAGCTGAAGAAAATGAAATAAAATAAATAAATGGAAAAAAAAAAAAATGTAAAAAGCGAACGAAAACAGAAAGAGAAACAAATAAATGCGGAATTATATGATAGCGGCATCATCACCATTATCGCTGTCATAATCATCATCAGCAATGTTATCACTACTGTCGTCGTGTACACGGTTTTCAGGGAGAGAGAGAGAGCGAGTAGTTATGTAATAAAATATGTTTATTTAAAATACAATTCGTATACAATTCGGTTGAAACAAACACACCGGCATCCATTTGTATGATAATCAAGGTAATTTCCTTTTACTAACCAAATTCTCTCGACCCAAATTCTATAAAGGTTATGATGCCATCACTTTCATTATATACGCAATCTTAACGCAGTCAATTTGCTCACTTTAATTAATATCTTAATTATGTGAAATAGTTTTGTTTAAAAAGCAGCATTAAATTTATATACAAGTGGAACAGTATTCGCGTCCAGTATAGATAGATATGATCCCAGCCACTCCCCTTTCCTTTCAAACCTTAATGTTGCTATGCTTACCCGAAGAAAAATTTCGTAATGAAACGTCTATCACTTTCAAATGCTTGGCGCCTCTTAGACAAGTCGATGTCACAGATTGGAACTGCAATAACAGCTACAAATATCCTATAGAACTCATCGTTCAACACTTAACCAAAAAGATTATATTATTTGTAATCGATCATTCATGCGTTCGTGAGTAACGCTGGTTGTAACGTCACCAGTTTCCTTATTTTCAAAACAACATTTGCATTACAGTTCGCTTTCTTTAGGTTTTCATTCCCCTCCCCCTCCAGAAAAAAGATTTGGATCATTACGAAAACTGAAGCATATCTTGAGGATCTTAACACACCCTTGACAGCGACCAGGTTAATGAATAAAAGAAATGCATTTTTCTCACTTAGTCTTGGAAATTATCGACCGATGTATTACAAACCTTGCCCTAGTTTGGAGAAAATAGTAAATGGATACAGCACGAACAATTAATTCGCACTCGAGGCAAGCGGTTCAATGTTTTCTGAAATATACTGTGGAATGATTTGATTTTTTTACAATCATCTCTTCTCGAGAGGTTTAAAAGCATTCAGAAATATCTAGAATCCAGGGGTAGAGGCATTGGATTGACGTTTACAATAACGTAGAGGAGAGAAGTCTCCTGGGTGCCCGGAGAATTGATTTGAAGGATCTTCCGCCGTATTGGAAGCACATAATACGTGGGTACTATTGAATGGTATGAAAATGAATTTCACTTTCAGTAAAAGTGAAAGTGCAATTATCGAGGCTAAGAACTTGGTTTTAATAATTTCCTGCAATAACACGATTATCGAGTATGTCTCATAACATTTGCAGCTATGCTCTTTGCCAGCGAGAATTTTGAATCAAATGCTTCTCTGATCTTGATCTTGATTTGTTCTCTCCGCGTTTCCATGGACATATTTAGTCTCTGATGTACACGCGAAGTTGACGAAAGGTAGACGATTTCGATCAACTTACCAAAAAATATTCAAGTGAGTTAAGATGAATGAAAAACGTGTCTTGTGAATGTTGTTTACGATGTAACGAAATGCATACATCAGCGAATTTTAATGATTATTTTATATAATAATCGCAGTAAAAACTTATTCTATAGGCTAAGAGCGAATCATTCGTGGTATTGTATCTAATGTTACTTCACTGCAATAAAAGAATTCACTAATTAAGTAATGACTTGATTAGCGAAACTCTTTGAATAATGTCTTGCCGTTCGTTCATATGCAGCGGTACACAAACGACTACCAACCGCATGATTACGTTGCTACTTTGCGTGTCTTATATGTAGATAGAGCCAATAAAGAAATTAACTTCAATCTCAGTTCCTTCGTTTTCGTTGATTAAGTTGTCGTTACTCATCAATTTAGGTGTTTGGTGTTCTCTCTGACTTCAACGGCGATGGTGGTCTGTTTGTTTGTTTATTTTATTTAATTGACTTTTGTTGAAATCTTGCCTGCAAAACTTCTCTTGCATTATCTGTGATTGCAGTTGAAAGTGGTCACTTAAAAACTGTCGTCCATTTATTGTTCATTCGAAGACCACCACCGCCGCATTTACCTTAAGAATCGCGATATGTAAAAATGTTCTTAGTCTGCATTTGACCACACTCATCCAAGACAAAGAATCATTAAACAATATAAAAATTTCTGCTTGAAACTCTTTGCATAGAGATTTAACTTGTACTGTCTTAGTCGAGGTAAAGACGATTAACTTCATGAAACTTCATTTTAACTCGTCAAAATTAATCGCAAAATCCGCTACACAATACATATATGCATACATGTATTGCATTTAAGATCGATGTAACCTCACTTGTAAATTTGCTTATTTTCAAAGAAATCTCAAGTTATAGTGAGAGTGTATATTAGTGCATGGGGACTACGCTTTACATTTTGATTAAAGAGTAGGTCGCGATTGTTATTTTCATTGCACATGACAGATATTTTTCTATAACTTGGATGATTTTAACAATCAGTTTTCAGTCCTGGCATCTCACTTTGGCTTTTCATTGGCTTTTCAAACATTGCCTACGTTGACAACATTTTCGCATCACTTTTTGCTATGTTCCAATACCATCCACAAGATCTTGAAAGTGATTTGAAGATTTTTTTCGAATATTCCGGTCACGTGTTATTGTATTTGACTATAGCTCTCATGCTCTTTTTGCCATAAGTTGATATCAACTTCGTATTCATATGATTTTAGTATTTTCATAATTTTTCCCAGTATTTCTCCAGTATTTCTTTGGCAAACGACTATAGCTCAAGTTTGTTTCACTTTTGCCATTTGCTGATTGCTTGGTCTGCAGTTTTTCATAAGTAGTATATAACGGTATTCAGATCATTTCAAACTTTTTCTTTTCCTTAGTTAAAATTTCTTCTACTATTATCTGCTTTACGCTCGATTCGTTTCTTGTTGTTGTAAATCAAATTTATACTAATCGTGATAGTTTTAGTTATCAATTGCATTAATATCGCTTCATTTACTAAGTAGTCCCGTTGTCCATTTGCTGTGTAAAGCGGCCTTATACCACCAAATATTTCGACTGGAATTGTTTTAATTATGAAGCGG
Source organism: Glossina morsitans morsitans (assembly GCA_001077435.1). NCBI lineage: Eukaryota > Metazoa > Arthropoda > Insecta > Diptera > Glossinidae > Glossina > Glossina morsitans. Next base: position 11,936 of record CCAG010007992.1, read on the forward strand.
TTTGGCAAAAGAACATACAATACACCACTTAATAAGATCGTAGGGTATACATATCGTCAATATTGATGAATCTGAGTGACTTTTATATAGTATGTATGTGCCTTCAAACGAAATATGTGAAAATTTCATGACTTTCCAATCATTAGCATACAACAAACTTGAGATGTTGCTACCTCTGTTATCGTGAAATAACGAAAAAAAATCGGAGTTTTGTCTGTAGCGGTCTTCAGTTATAAACCTTGATATTTTAGCCCACTTTTTAAGTTCACTATTCAAAAGTTATAAAACTGATTCAAGTGCAAAAGTTCAAACAAATCTCCTCTTAAAGTAAATCATATGATCTAATGGAATCCTCTTAACATAACTAGTCTGGAAAAGTTATATGCAATTATGCTCGCATTCACATGAAGAAAGGATTTTAACAAACGTGTTTGTAGCCCAGATAAACATTGAAGCCTTTCTTCGGAAAATGTAACAAATCGAAAATCTTTTTATATAATCCTTTCTTCACATATACATATAAGATTAAAAAATAATAATAAATTTGTAAAAATTCGAATACAAATTCCCAAGCACATCGCATCCTATTACCTACGTTTGCTGATATAATCTTCTTAAGGAAAACTTATACAATATTGCGAAAATTGAAAACAAAAAGGAAATATGAAAAGCGAAAAAGAAAATATAAAAGAATGCAAAAACAAACTAAAGTGACACTAATACAAAAGCCAACTAGATATTGATGAGGGAAAAGCAAAAAACGAAATAAAAACGATTCTGAATCCTTTGGAAAATAAAAAAAGTAAAGAAATAAGAAATAAGAAAAAAACTGCCTTAAGTATAGAGCACGATCGATTCGAAGAAATTGCTAAATATTTTTATAAGAAAAGGTAACAAAAAAAAAAAGCATAGTCTACAAGGAGTTGTTGCGAAATGGAAGAAGCTATAAAATATATATGTTCCTGCACAAATATTGCGTATTCTTGTGGTTTAAGCAAATATTGTTTTTGTTTTTTTTTTTTTTTTTTTTTTTGTTTTTCAGTTTATTGTACGACTGGAGTTAATACAATGTATCCTTTGCTGAGTGTAAATAAAAAAAATATAAAAAAACTTCCTGAAGATACAAAACAAAACATTTGCACAGAGCAGGCGGCTGTCAATAAATTTTTATTTTTTATATTATAGTGTGTGTTGTGCATATAGTCGATCTTGTTTTCTCTGCCATGACCGGCTTAAAATTTAATCTCAGAAAACAAATATTGTTAAAAAATCAAATTTCGCACAAAGCCAAAGTTAACCTGTGAGCAATAAAAGCATTTCCTCTTTAATGAGCATCAGAACATTTTTAAAGGCATCATGAACCCAAACAATTTCGATAACTACGGGGACACTTCCCGTTGAAATCGATTTTCGAAAACCCGACTCTTTTAGTGAGCGTACAATACACCACATCGCATCATTTAGGGGATGGATGTGTGCGCTATATCTGTAACACAGTGATGATCGGAAAGAGAAAGAGAACTGGTCGCAGCCTAGTGAGTGCATGCTTCCATTGGTAAGTGATACATCTTCACCGACTGAGTGCTGACTATAGTTTCGATCAAATACGCTCCACCGCACTCAGATTTGAACTTGCGAACGCCGACTTGGCAGTCGCGATTCTTATCTACAGCGTCACTCATATGGATATCTGGTACTTGCTACTGAATACGTAAAAATTTTTTGCACCGAAGTCCAATTGCAATTAATCTTTCGTCGATGATGACATGAGGGGTAATGAAAAATTCTTTACAAAAAATCCCAAAAACATACCAAAACACAATGTACTGACCAACTTGAAAAGAAGATGATAAGTCGTCGTCAACTGTTCTATTATGAAATTTATTTGATAAGGGAGTGAGAAAAATAGTTTCTATGCAATTTAGCAAAAAAACAAAAAAAAAAGAAAAGAATCAATAAAAATTTGAAAAAGAAGCAAAAGAAAACAATTGTAGAAATCGTAGGTGCTACTAACATGAGAACGCCTTTTCAGTCTGAGAAAATCCTATTCATTGTTGAAACTGTTTTAATGTAAACATAACATTGTTTTCATATATCGATGCAATTTGTCATGTTTTGTAATATTTCGTTATTTTATATCAAATTGAATTAAATTCTGTTGAATTCATTTTTGTTAATAAGACAGTATTTGTTTTGAAATTTCGTTAACATTGGTAAATATTTGTTTAGACCAAATTTTAACATTCCTTTCATTCGTATGATTTGTCACTTTTCTTGAATTTAACATCATTGCTTGGATTTCAACAACAACAAAGCAAGTCGCAACAAAGCGCACATTCACTGAACAACAAGTAAATCAAACCTTACTATCTGGCTCGAGAAAAGAAAAAAAAATAAAAATAGTTTTCTAAGTAGCGTCACTACATCGACTAAGATTTCCTAGCACGCCATTGTTACCTGTGCAGATTATTAATAATTTTCTTCCTACCCTTTAGTCCACATTTCTTTGCTTGCGCAATATCGTCTTTAGTTTGCACTTTTTCGGAAAAATCTAAAAATTTCTGTAAAATTTTCACACAGGAACAACGTACAACAAACAAAACCAACATGCAATTGAAAAAATCGTCTGAGCCTAATCAACCTTGTCGCTTATCGAAATTCTATTTTTTTATCAAAATCTTTTTAACAGTCAGAACTAACCTGCAAAGACCTCGCAACGTATCTGTACTCTTGATCAGTGCAGCTAAACATGTCCGTCTGTACGTTTTTCCAACTATATGACTGCATAAATATATAGTATCTGTGATACATATTATCCCGTTCGAACAAATGACTATGGCGCCTTCGAATTCGTAAAGGAATTTGAAAATGGCCCAAACCGGCCCAAAGAAACGCCCACAATGTAAAACAAATTGAGAGCACTTTTACTTTGCTCCTAAACTACAACTCCTTTTAGTCATAAACTACAATAGACATACACGACATAAATTCCCACTTTTACTCCAGAACACGGGTAAGGACAAACAAGGCCAACCATTCGATACCCTACACTACTTCACCTAGCATTGGTATCTATTCGTTTCGGTAAAAACATACCAAAAACGGCTCCTTATTTTCATGCAAAGCCATACTTTTCATGAAAGCTCGCAGATTGGAAATGTCCAAAATATCACACGGCGTGATCGATTGACTGATCTATTTCTTAAAACTTTTATTATTTTTTAATTTCCGTCATAAAAAAACTTTATAAACTGGACTTTCTCTTCGTATAAGGACTTATCTATCACGATAGCCCCTATATTTATTGGAATCTGAAAAATAGACCTGTGCGATCCAAATTCCGTCCGTTAATTTTTCCAGCAAATTACCAATTATATAATATGAACCAAGTTTCTTTATAAAATATTAAAAATTAAATCTTTTTCTAAAGTTCGTACTGCCCGTAAGAAATCTTATGTGAAGTGCGGTTCAAAAAACATTCCCATATTTTTTAAATTTGATCCCCTTAATTTTTATGTCGAATTGCTACCATGAACAAAGTTCCTTCATAAAATATTAACAATCAGGTCTTTTTCATATATAAAGGTTTACATTGCCTAACAATCCTTTTATTCGGTGGTATCCAATAAATAGACCTACGTGGCCCAAATCTGCTAGGGTTGAATTCCTTGTCAAGTTTACTATTATCAACCAAGTTTTCCAATCAAATATTGAAAATTCGACTTTTTCCCCATGTAAAGATTCACTTTTCCTAGGAACGATAGTATGAGTACAGATTCCAAAAATTACCCCAGCGGTAATAAATTTTTTATACCAATTTAGAATTTCGAAGTATCATTACTTAACAAGATTTTTGGAAAAATTTTAAAAATTGCTATTTTTTATCCATATAACGGTTTTCCATAACAACACATTGTATAGAGAGTGATCGAGAACATAGATCAATTCGAACCACTTTTAATAACGCTCGTCCTTGAGTCAAAGCAAGTCAGCGTGTCAAATATCGTCGAAATATATCGAAAATTAAATGAATACATTATTAAATAAAAAATATATAAGCCGGACATATGGACAGACAAGTTTAAATCGATTCAGAAAGTGTTTCTGAATTGATCGGTATCATAAACGGAAGGTCTGCTTTAAGACCTTTTGGGTGTGACATACGTCCATATGAACTAAGTATACCATGCACATCAGATGGTGTAGGCTACAAATGTGAAGAATTAGCCATACCTGCCTAATAGTATAGAGTATAAAAATTTAGTGCATTCTGTTTTTTTCTTGTTTTTTTTTTTTTTTTTTTTGCGATAACGGTGACGGGTATAAAAGATTCGATCAGAGCTAAATATGATTACCTTACTTGTTTGTTTATTAAAGGAGCTATTATCACCAATGCAGTTAAATGCAGTATTAATTTAAATATCAATTTTTCAACAAAAAAAACCATGAGTTTTCCTTTTGGCAATACACTTTGTACAAATCAACCACACGCAACCACATTTACATGCTGAACAAAACGCAGTTAGTGCAATTAAATCCAATTATAATTTTTACATAAACTTTATAAAAAAAAATATTGTGGTCTTTACAAGAAGTACTTAGCTGATAAAAAATCTTAAATAACCTGTTTTAGTAGTAACTGAGGCAATTACACACACACCACTAATATCTTTTATTATAATTTTTTTAGTAGAAAAATTTTTTTTCAAAAACTACTTTTAACAAATCCTGCTTATAAACATTTTTCCTAAAGTAAATGCATCTCAAATAAGACAATTTGAGGCAATACTGCTTCAGGGTAACCTTCCTAACAGGAAAGGATCTTTTTAAGAATTACTTACGACAAATCTTACATAATTGTTATATCGTACACTGCTTATGTGGTACAGGATGTATTAAGTGTGTGCGAATGTATGCAACTACCAAAAGGGCGGGCTCAAGATAAACTGAGCTTTTATTGAATCAAGCCATTTAGAATCACTTTCAGAATCGATTTAAGTTTGTCTGTCAATCTGTGTTTTCTACCTATGGTTTCAAGGGCTTAAAATAGACTCACTTTTTATTATAATGATCGACTCGGAAAATATTTCAAATTAGGAAATGTTTCTGAATCCATCTAAATTTATCTGATCGTCTGTCCGTCTAATGTCTGTCCTTGTAATTATGTGTTCAGCCTATAGGTCGTAATTTCTAAGACATTACTGGTTTAATACCAACAGCGGACGCTATTTAAACTGGTGCGGATTGGTCCACTTTTTCGGCCACTTTCCATGCAATGTCTTATATGAATGACTAAATTGACTATAATTTTTTTTTTCCTTCCTCCTAATTGGATGAAAAGCATATAGGGCCGTTAAATTAGTTCCAAACTTTTCTTCAAAAGAGAGAGGTAAGGAGTTTTTGTGCAAAAGTACTTGAAAAACATTTTATTTAAAAACTTTATCATCGACTTACAAAAAACAGTTTTCATTATAATAGCGAATCTTACAGTTTTCCCTTTGGACTAATCAAAAATCACAATGCCTTCTTCAAAGTAGATCGTTAAAGATTGAAAAGAAAAACTTCCCTGCCTATTCATAAAGGTATATATATATATATATATGCATGCTTAGGTAGAGAAAGTTTGTCTGTACTTTTTTCTTCTTTAACGTATCAAGCAAATCAATTAATCTTATAAACTCTTTTAAGAAAAGCAAAAAAAGAAAAAAAGAATTGCATCTTATAAGGGAAGGGGTTGTTGCTAGCTGCTAGCTACCGCTAATCTTGAGAAAAATTATAGAATATTTCAAGTGCCATTGATTTTTGTTCTAAATTTATTTAACGGTATTACTGTGCATCGCAAAAAAGGAAAATACAAAGCAAAAATTTCAACAAAATGTCATAAAGCATAGTTTGCCCTAAGATGAATGAAGGCTGACGAAAATCAGACTTCATTTGATTAGAAAATTATTGCAAAAAGAAAATGGATAAAAAAAAAAAAAAAAAAACAATCTTTGAAGATATCAGCCATACTTGAATTGTGTGGGAAAGAGATTATTAAAGAGAGCGATTGTTAATTAAACGAAACTTATTTACACTTGACTGAACTTTTTCTTACTAACGTCTGAAGAATTATGACAAAAAGGAAGGTTTTTGTGGTTTACTTTTTGCAAGAATTTGCACAATGCCAAGTGCTAAGAGGTAAGAGGTAAGAGGTAAGAGAGGTAAGAGTTATTGAAAAACTAGACATAAGAAAAAAAAAAAAAGAAGAAGAAGAAGAAGAAAAATTGAAGAGTTATCTCTTAACTAGAAACTAATAAGGGATTAAAGAATTTACACAAAAAATGCGCTAAAAGTGAATTGTTTTTCTTTCGTCTAACAATTTCGTTTTCTTTTCTTTTTTTATTATTATTATTATTTATTTCTCGTTTAACAACCTAAACATATAAGACCGTATACATATTTAGGTTAATTTGTTTTACATTTTGCTCATTCCAATCTAAAGGAAGTAAAGTCTTACACAGCAATAATAGGTCATTAATTTCTTAAACGTTTTGTAATTGCTTCATTTAATCGTATCGCTAAATAATCTTTAGGGAAATGTTGAAAAACAAGCCGCTACTACATAGTAATATAACAAAACAGAATAACAAAAAAACACTTGTTATTATCTAAGGTTGAGTTTCATGTCGTATAAATTAAAGTAAAGGCAGATGCCGCTCATTTTACAGACATCAGAGTTGCGACAAAACCTTCTTTATCTTTCACTCTCGTATATTATCATAACAATAACAGGGAATCCTACTGTTCCGTAATCGATATCTATTTATAAGCATGCGTTCGCTTTAATTATCTGTTCCTTGGTTTTTTTTTTTTTTTTTTGTTTTTTGTTTTTCTGTTTTCCTCTATTGCAATTATATGCATTTAACTTTGCTTAGACAAGAAAACGCACATATTCCACATTTGTAGCGCATGTGGCATGTTCTTCAGCTTGTTGTTAGTTTTAAAAGTTTTGATACCGTTTCCTTGTCTACTATCTTCTTTTTTGCTTTTTTTTTCCTTTTAACAAAGTCAGTTTTACAAATTATGAACCTTTTGATAAGATTAGAAAATAAAGTCCCATAAGTTTTATTACTTTTTTGTTTAAAGGATATAAAGGAAATAATAATTCCAGCACCAATGCTTTAGTTTTCTTTGCACAGTGCTGCCCTCCTCTTTATTAGTATCGATCATTTGAAACAGTTTAGACAAAAACCTGCAAACCAAAACACACACACACACACATATATATATATATACGTATATATTGAAGTAGAGACATCTAGAGAATGTTTTTGACATTATGCCTATTAACCCTGAAAGGATATTTTTCAATTACATTAACCAGCTTAATAAGGGATGAAAATTTCCTTTATTTCTTATGTGTTTTAATGCCTATGCAGTCTAATACGGTCGCGTTTACCTTTATAGATACTGCAAGCCATAGAATGGATCTATCTAATCGTTCGCAATAAAAGTTCAACAATATACAAATAGGATAAGAAATTAAATCCAAAAGAAGTAAAGATGATTTATATCCTTTTATATATATGCCTATGAGAATCATAGCAAAAATTCACGTTAGACGGATATTCAATTTGAGATAAATCGAATTCCCATCATCGTCTAAGATTCTTGCGTTTATTGAAACACGATTTACATACTTAACGGCTGACTTAAAAGCTGATGTTAAGCTTTTACGTAAATGCAGAGAAAATAATTAGCGCAAAAAGCCATTGGAAGAAGTCCTAATGTCCTAAAAATGTAAATGCGCATCATCATCAGCATGAGTTTCGTTAGCCTTAACCTAAGCCTTTTAAGTTATTTGTGCTGTTTCCAACATACGAGCAGAGAGCGCATACGAGCTATGGCAAGACATAAACGATGATGCACAGCACACTATTTGCGTGTGTTCAGCTTGGGCACATTTGAGAAACTGGCCTTTTACATCTCCGCATATAAAAATTATGTCAGGTAAGTTGCTAGCGGTCATGTTAATGGACGCCAAGCGCTGGAAGAAATGCGCCGGTTTTTTGCAAGACATGCTTTGATATGAAGTCACACGAAGATGACATGGGAATCCCCAAATTCATACGAAGATAGATTAGGTAGAATGATATAGTGAAGATCAAACATCCATAAGGCTTCATCTCGAGGTAAGGCGAAAGTGGTTCTGGTTTGACCATAGTGTACGGCCACTAGTTGACGTCCATAAAAAAAAGAATGCCTTAGCCTCAGTCTTAGCCAACGGATTAGCTTTAGTCCAAATCTTACTCTTAGCGTTAGCCTTAATCTTAACCTTAGCCTTAGTCTTAGTCTTAGCTTTAGCTTTAGTCTTAGTATTAATTTTAGCTTAAGCCTTAGCCTTATTCTTGGCCTTAGTGTTAATCTTAACCTTACCCTTCACCTCATATTTACCTCTCGTCTACGATAAGGAAATTGAGACAAACCTGCAAAGATATATTTATGTTAGGTTTGTTTTAAAACGGGTTGAATCAGATTTGAAAATAAACGCCCATAATGAGGAAAATAAGTGAAAACAAAAAGAATTAAAAACAACGTCTTAGGATAAATTTTAACCAACGAGCACCTTAAACAAATGTTTTTTTATTAATGGGGGACATAACAAGATCATCTGCACACCAAAGTGCAAAAATAAATTTGATCGGCCGATCAAGCGTACAAGGAATTGATTGCAAGCAATGTGATGTGTATAATTGTTCCCCTTGCCATACATACCAAGAGCGTAATAATAAATTGCAGAATGTGTTTATTACGGATACTATTGCATAGATCTGTAAAGTATTTATGTTAAATCTATTTTCCCTGAAAGCGCCTTAAACAAATTATTCGCTTCCTTTTCGTGTTTTGTTCTTTTTATTCATGTCGGCGTTGTGAACGGGTTAAGGCTATCTTTAAACTTAATTCATCATTTAAAACAAGCATGAAGGTAAAGAGCTTTCAAAATTCTTCCTCTTCTTCCTCTTGTTATATTGGGAGAATAAGGAGACAGACATATAGTTGGACAGATAGGTGGGCTTATCTAAATTGACCCGATATCGTTCCTTGACCAAACGTAAACTTGTGTATGTAAGCATTGTTGTGCATCTCAGCGATCTTTATTGCCGCTCCATTACTTATATTCCAAGTATATCATCAGGATTGGATGTATGCCAAATACTGTTTCTTGCTTTCTTCTATTGCTTAATATAAACTCATACTAGAAAGTATATATATATATATATATATATGTAGAGAGAGGGAACATCCCTAATCTCTACTATTCTTAACCATCAGAAATGTTATTGTTTACTTCCCTCCGCGTTAAACTGTTTTACATTAAACCTTTAATGTACTGTACAAATAACAAAGAGTCCATAAAATTTGTATGAAAATATATATAAAAATGTATGCGCACGCGCTTTTCAATGTCCTTGATTAAGAATTTTAATGATTCAACATTAAAAGACAACACAGCGAAATAATTTATATTGAATACAATTTTTTTTGTTTTTTTTTTTTCTTCTCTCTTTTATATATCAATAAATAGAAGTTTTGGCGTCGGTTTCTGTTACTGCTTTTTAGTGACAATTATGGACTAGGGGTACTGTGCAAAGAGAATTATTTATATCATTACATATATATAACCATGTAGTGTTGTCTCTCTATCATAGTATATAAAACATAATTATTTGTATGTAGATGAATACGTATGTAGATATAATGAAGTGTGCTAAAGAGCACGTGTGATCCTTAACACATTTCAACCGTAAGATGAAACACATCATTGCCGTTCATAAATATCACCACTAAACACGATTATCAAAACCAATCCGCTATACAAACACATATAAATATAAGAATGTAACGCACCAGGCGCGGTCTGCTGCTTAGTCAAGTGCAGGTGCTATCAGGACTGGTTTAGTACTAGATATTATATGCCCTCGTTTTAATTTGCTGGCGGTATTTATGTTGTCAAAGTGCATTAATTACTTGGCCTGCGTCTGTGTCTGGTCACTTGACCGACTTGCTTGATTGCATTTTGGCGTATATATAAAAGCTTTTCTTTCCTAGGGTAGTTGGGATCTTTTAAAGGAATTTCAATTTTGTTTTATTTATTTATTTTTTTCTTTTTCTCATATATATATATACATTTTTTTTTTTTTTTTTTCTTTAACTGGATATTTTCCCTCTAAGCTAAGCAACTAGCCATACAGCAGTGTCCCCTTTTTTTTTCCTATATTCGTAAAGTTTCGTATATCACGAATTTTTTTTTTTTTTTCTCTTTTTTAATCTGGCATATTAATAATGGTGGAATTTAAATTTGTTAACGACAAAATTACGTACAATTTTTTTTACTTCCGTGTATTAAAAATATTTTCGTAGTTTGAAGTTTTTTGATATGAGAAGGGAGGAGAAAGTTAATCAGTTATGAATTTATCATAGGTAAGCAGAGTTCTTTAGTGTTCCGAGAAAACAACGAAACTAAAAATTTCATTAGCGTTACTTATTTTCAATCGGGAAGAGAAACTATGAGAATCTTCAGAAAACCAGAGACGTCCCGAAATCTGCACCTTTTTCTGCTGCTTCCTACAAACGGTAGATTGGTTTGCTTTGAAGCTTTTATTTATTAGAGCTGCTTAGTTATTCAGCAAAGAATTGTTTGAGGTTTACTATCTATAATCTAGGCAACGGGGTTTTCTCTTTGAAGTTTAAAAGGAGTAGCGGAAGAGGGCACTTTTTCGTTGAAAGAAGAATTACTTCTTCCAGTTGTTTCTCCATGCTTGAGACCATCTAACCTACTCAAGTTAGTGATAGTGGTGCGCAGTGACGGAAGGCTGTGGCAAGTGTGGAAGGATGTGTGCTGTGCAATGACGTCCTCGGAGAAGCCATATTTCCTCGGGAAAGATTAGCGTCCTGGATGGCCTTGCGGAATGTGTGAGAGGTCCGAAGGCAAGAAAGACTTCGGCCAAAACTGTATAGCTTGACGTAAGTCCTATGGACCAATTATCATTTAGTTGTGAGAGTCCAAGGCGATCAGATTGACCGAAAGTGGAATTGCTACCGATATGGTAATGCACTTCCCTTCAGATGGCAAATGCCTTCTTGCCTGACTACTGGGGATGACCCTTCGTAGAGTATAGTGATGGCAACGGTTACCCCGCAGTTTTGTGGCTCACAGCCATTGTTTTATTTTGGGACCTCAGGAGTGGTAGGACCTCGTTCAATGAGGATTGGCCTACTCGTTTAAGGTGCGGCATTTTTCTACCCGTAGAATAAAAAATTTATCGATCGAAAATTGCTGTCAAATAATGAAATTGGAACTACGATCGAGCTTCTCGATATCGAGATTCATGAGCTGGCCCCTGATCAGATTTTACAATTGTTATGAAATGGTCATCTAGATTTCTTTTTACACGTTCGATCGCGAAGCATGAGAGTAAATTAAATATTTTCGAGCAGCATTAAATTCCGAGTCAATGTAAGCATGTCCCTCTGTCTGTCTGTTTACTATAACGAAGCTTTCGTCTTGAAAATTGGAAATTCTTGCATGCCCATTGATGTTGAAAATGGATGAAATCGTTCAAAGGGCGTAGCAACAATGCGTTATAAACTAAGGACACCACTGCCTTCTCGGTTTCTTAGTGTGATTGCTCATACATTACTGTAGCGACACGATAAAAATTTCTACGTATATTTTACGAAATTTGACAAAATCGGCCGCATCCACCCAATATTATAGGGTATGAAAGCTGAATGGTTCTTTTTTTCTTTTTGTTCACAAAAGACGGTCACAGCCGAATATAATTTTCATATGTGCTTTAGGTTTTTAAAGCAGTTGCTTACCTTCATAAGAAAAGTACAAGATTTTCTTTATCTGCGTAAAATTTCAACTCGGTTTAGTCATTTTCTTTTCGAGCCGAACGCTTATTTGTCCCATCATACACCAATGGTTTAATTACTTTTCCTAAAGTTTCCCAAATCGCTTATACAGTCTCCTAGTCGTAGTTTTAAGTCTTTCTTAATAAAGCCGCGTGCAGTATCGCAGCGACTAGCGTCTAAGACTAACTTCAAGAAACTTGAAAAGTTACACCAAAAAATTTCAAAACGCTTTCATTACTAAGCCAATATACAAAAAGTCTGATAGGTAAACTCATGCATTTATTTATTTATTTATTTTTTTTTTTGCTTACATTTTGCAAATTATTAACGATAACATTATGAGGTTTCCCATTGATTTTATTTTGCAAATTTAAAGCCCAGCAATCAACTGGAAGTATAGAAAGCAACTATCAATCTTTTCCGTCGATCTCTATTTGACTTTTCGAACAACGCATGGCAAGCATACATCGCCAATACAAGTCTCTCTTATGCAATTTTACGAGTCACAAAGTGAGTGATAAGTCTAGTATGACCATAATCAACCGTACGGAGAAGGTGAATGTAAAAATAGGGAATTTTACGCAAATCAAAAATTTATACGACCCATCTCGTTCTAATGCGAATGAGGGAAAATAGTTACTAAAAAAAAAAAAAAACAAAAATAAATAAATAATTAAATTGATTTTTCCTTTATGAGCAGCGCACACGTGTTTCCTTACAAAAGAAAAAACAAGTACCCAAAAATGTTTCCATGCACCGATTGACGTTAACGTTATAACGTTATGCGTTTTATTTTGATTTTCCCTTTAACACATACTGACATCTTTAATGTACAATACGTGAGCACACTAGATTAAGTTTAAGGACAATTTTTCAGTTGTTGTAAAAAATTCAAACTAAAGTTCTCAATTTCGGGGGTTGTTCGTATAGCTTGATTACGTTTCGATCATACCGATGACGAGTAATGTTTTGCAGCAGGAGAGCAGATGTTTCATACACTAAAATATTTCACAACGAAATATGTGCGTACAAACGGTAGAGACAACAGCACACCACAGAATTAAAACTATACGACTCCCAGAACGGGATACTGTTTGTATTCAATTCATTTATGTTGTATTGATGTTGTTTTTGGTATTCCTTTTACCTATACTGGTTTATTTGCTTTAATGATTCTTTTGTAATATAGCAAAAAAAAAAAAATTCCGATTCAGGTTCTGTATTAAAACAAAACATATAATAACAACAACAACAACAACAACAAAAAGTAAGCAGATTGATTTAAGTTTTATTGTTAACAAAGTGGTACGTGGCATGTTGAACAATGATTCCAAAAACAATCCCGTTTGAAGCTATGCCGTTATAAGAACACGGACATGCCTCCAGGCAAATAGTTAAAAAAATAGTTAAAAAAAGAAAAACAAAACAAAACGTCCAATATTTATTTAAAACTTTTTCAATTTTTTTTTCCCCCCCCCTCGCCCCTTTAGCTCTTATCCAAGCATGTAGATGATGTTGTAAACTAAGAAAATGCAAAATTTCAATTTCAGGACGATCGAAGTGGTTGTACTTGCTCGGTTATATAAAATATAAACTCGTTTCACAATATATGTATGCGTGATCGTTTATAGCGTTGCGTTGAAAAAAGGAGTTAACCAACCAACCAACCAACCAAACAACCAAACAACAAAAACAACAACAACAGCTATTTCCTTATCGTATTTATGTAATTCAGTTTTCTATTGTGCGAAGATTTTATGAAATGCATTTTTGCAAATATTCTCAGCTATTGTTTGAAGGCTTACTTTTCAGGAAAAACTAACGGAAACACACTTTAGACACGTGGCTCAAATTAAGATTCATTATATAGGAGCACACTATGGCTTTCATCAATAAAAATCTAAAGTTCAACATCTGTCGGTGTAAGTGGCTAACTTATTTTTCCGCTTTCTTTTTATATTGAAAAGAAATCTGAACGCTATAAAGTGACAATATAGACAAAGTTACGATTTATTTATATATTCAAGTTAGTTGATAAAGGCGTTGAAGGAAAGGAAGGAAATATTTATCGCCATCAAGAAGCTATCTAAGACCAACGATTTTGTCTTTTTTGGTTAACAGGCTCGATACACATTTACCAATACATGGCCTACATGACGTTTTTAGTCGTTTATTACTTAGACTTTTACAATGATTGTGGAAAGAGAATGCAAGCTCAGTAAATCATATATTGTTTTATTCCTATGTGAACTCATCCTCTTCTATTTATCACAATCAATCATACCGATCTCGTTGAGTCAATAATTCTCTCTTAGTCACCACCATTTATTTACGCAAATTCTCCAATTTCTTAAAACATTATACATAGAAACGCATTTTTCTCTACATGATACACTAGGGGAGATCATTAAATATATATATATATATTCATATCGTTTCCAAAAAGTTTTCAAGTGAAGAAACGAAAATTTGATCATATATAATTGTGTGTGTGAGGGGTGTAGTCGTTTTTTTTCCATTTTTGAATATCGAAGAGCAGGGTTTTTCGCAAAATAAATTTAAAAGATTTCAGTCTTCTTTCTTTCATAATTTATGAGTAATGGGAAGAAAACTCATCAATTTTTGCTCAGAGAAACGGAGACACTGTCAATTTATCGTTACCTAAGGACATGTCCTATTAGTCCATTCACAATACATACGTGCGTGCAAGAACTTTCAAATTTTTCTGTCCAATTTGAAGTCGCCATCTTATTCTTGCGACAAGGGGAGGGTTAACAACGCACATCTACACAGACAAAACGACAAACAAAGATGACTAGATCGATTCAGACTTTAAAGGTGATATATAGAATATACATATTTTACAGGATCTTTGAAGCTTCCTTTTGTATTGCACACATTATGACAGTATAAAGATCCTTCGCTGTTGGGCGTAAAAAACGATTGAAATATCTTTCAGACAAACGTTTTGTTTTTCAATTTCCGTCTTAAAAATACCGTCGCCATTAAATCTTACTCTTCTTCTGTTTACATTTTTTTTATAGTCTATATTACTTGTGGCAAAAGTAACTTTTATTATCCCGATCAATTCAGAATTATTTTCCAAGCTCTTCTGTCCATCCGTCCGCCTGATGTCTATTTATGTATTTTGTGTTCAACCTAAAAGTGAAAATTTTTGGGAGAATTTTATAAAATTTTCGTAGACTGACTTGCTTTGAGCCAACGACGAACCACTGTCTCGACCGCTCTCCACACAACGCCTTATTTTTGAAAATTTTCGAAAGAAATTGAATTATCAAAATTTTTCGACAAAAGTCGCTGAGTAACGGTAGTTCGACATTCTCAATTGGTACAAAAAGCTTAGATAGACTGCGACAGCTGTTGAACTTCGTCTCGTACAAGCGTTCCTAAGAAAACTAAATCTTTATATGATGAAAATGGTAAATGCACAAAGTAGTCTGTTCATTGGATACCACAGCATGTAAGGATTTTCATGAAATGTAAGTCTTCGTATAACAAAAAGACCTAATTGCTAATGTTTTCTGATGAAGCTTTCTTCATGATGATAATTTGTCATAAAATGTAAGTGGTCCAAGACACGGGTCTATTTCTCGGACCTCACTCTATATGAGATTTCTTACGCATAGCAAACCCTTCAGAAAAAAAATCTCATTTTTAATATTTTGTGAAGAAAATTGAAAATTGAAGCAAGTTAACCAAAAAAAAAAACGAACAATAGGGAACTTGTAACACATAGGTCTATTTTTTAGAGCTTAATATATATATAGAGTTATCATGAAAAGGAAGCTCTTATGTGGAGAGGAAATCTAATTTCCAGCTTTTCATGATAGACACTGAAATTTAATAGAATTATTAGAAAGTAAGTTAAGCATGTAAAATATCGATCACGCTATGTGGTGTAGGGTGATTGAAAAGTATACCTTTGCATAAAACTAATGTGTAATTTTTGGTGTATGATTGCCAAAACGAGTGGACTATTGTATTAGGCGAAGTATTGTAGGCTATCTAATCGTCGGCCTTGTCCCACTTTAAAAATCGTACTTGTTTTCCTTTTTCATTGAAATCTATTGAGCGAATTATTTGTTTATCAAGTAAAAGTCTGCAGAACTCTATTAGCCCAACAGGGAGAATGATCCTGCAAACTTTCCACCAAAGCAAGACCTTTTATAGTCGTAGTCGTTGTGGAATCTAAAAATTAAATGATTTTATTATTATTATAATTATTATAAATTTAGCCAGAGAATAAAGTCTAAGGACTAAAGTCTTAAAGCACTAGCATCTAAGGCATCTAAAGGATTTTATTTGCAGCCCTTCTTTTACAATTAAATTTAAGTTTAATCAAAATTCACATTTAATTTATCTACATTACGACCTTTTTTTTCAGTCAATTACTTCTTCGATATATTGTTATTTATCATCCCCGCGATATTTACTTGCATGTGAGGCAATTCATCCAGGTATTATGGTGGAAAAAATTCAAGGCAAAGGCGGATTTTTTTTTTTTTTTTTTTTTACTATAAAATTTAAACCACATTGAACGGCAGAGATATAATATTTTTGGTATTTTGGTATTTTTGGTATGAGATAGCGTTGTGGATAAGTGAAAGCCAAGAACTTGCATTTGTGATTTTTGTGAAACTTTTTTTGATAATGTGGGAAAGTAAAGGGCAAGAGGTACGGGCCAAGTATCTGCCTTCAGATTTACATTTTATACTTGATGTCGACTTCAACATGTTAACATTTTCAAAGCTTGACGAACTGACTTAGAAAATTCTTATTATATGGAATTTATCGATTCACGTTCTAGTTATGAATAAATTATTTTTGCATCGATCTAATAGGATGTTGCGAAAGTGTTAATATCACTAGTTCATGGATAGAAAACAAAAAAATGCATAAATCTCGAATTTAGTTTAAGAAATGTAAGCCATATTTCCGGACAAAAAAGGCATTCTAAGGAAAGTTAAGCGAGCAGATAGATAATAAAGTAAACATATGATCGCGACCAAAATTGAAGTTTAAGTTTTAAATTTAAAAAAAAAAAATTTAATCTTATTTTTCCTTTTTTTTTATTTCGGGCCTTAAGAAATGTCTCTATAACTGTACTCACTTGATTACTTTAAGTCATGTGTAAAAATCAGTATGACATGGCTGAGTGTTCATGCATGTCTCGCTGTGAAGATTTTCACAAATTTATTGTGACTTTAAGCATGTCAAGGTACTTGAGGTTGAGTATTTGAGAAATCATTATACATAACATACGCATGCGTCGACTGCTCTTAACGGAAGTAGTTTAAATAACTTATAGAAGTGAAAAAATAAGAAATATTTTTAAAATGATTTACCTTTTTTTTGTTTTGTTTATTGTATATGCACAGACGAAGAAAATTGACAAATGTTCGCAGACTGCTAACACCTTAAGGGAAAGAGTAAGAGCTGTAACTATAATAGAGCAAGTATATGAAGAAAATCTACTTGAAAAACATTTCTGACAAGTACGCACTCTTTACATCACTCGTGCATGCGATTCAAGTGATTTTTCATGTTTTACAATTCACACACAAGCACACATGTGCGTACACAGTTCATTATCTCAAATTACTTACATATATAGCGTATACACAAAACAAAGCTAATTTTAGCCGGCGTGGAGCAAAATGTTCGAATGACTTTTCAATGCATGAGGACGTGCCATTGCTGTTATGCTGTTAGCAGCAGGATCTTGTTTAATGTCTTACTTGATTGATTTAAGGCTAAACCAAGTGTTTAAACAACGCACAACGCACTACGCACAGCACACACAAAATGCTACCTTATGTTAGAATATTGCATCAAAAAAGTTTTTTTCGTTGCGTTCCTTTTGTTTTGTTTTTTGTTTTTTTTTTTTTTTGTTGAATCAATTAAAAAGAGTCCTATTTAAATAGAATTTCTAGCCGCCGCTTTAAAGTATCCATTAAAATTGTAAGGAAATATTTTCTTCTATATATGTCGCGTAATGTTTGTTTGTTTATTTAATATTCGACTTTCCCATATCATAAATAAAACGATGTAATATAATAGAGTAGAGAATATTTTCCAGTATTCAATGTAATCCTCAAATCACACAGGATGCCATCTTAATGTCTAGCATACTAACGAAAGAAAGACAATTTTCTCAAAACAATATTTAGTTAGCGCTTGTAAAGGAATTTATAAATCATTTACTTTTGGGAAATAAAAACACATGATACTCATTAGAAAAACAAGATGTTCCCAAGGAAGGAGAACTTTCCGAGAAAATCCACAGAAATAAGCAGGAAAGATATATTTGCCTATGGATGGATCGTGGTTTTCTTAATAATCAAAATACTAACCTATTATCGGTTTATTTCCCAGCGAATTGCGATCACAGACGCAACTTATTATCTTAATTTCCATGACTGTGGAAGATTCGAACACAACCTACCATCGACCATTGCTATGTATATACTTCACAGAATTTTTAATGCATGCTTTTGGATTTTATCAACGGACTGCCATTTTAAGAGATTTTCGTTCTTTCGTGCGGGAAATATTTTGACAGGAGCTTCGTTTTCCTTTTATTGCTCGAGAAGAAAGCAAATCTTTCCACAAATTTAAATTCTATTCTCCCAACTTTCTGAAAGGACTTTAATATCGAATTCCGACAATTCGTAAACATGTCGTGAAAAATGCTCCTACAAAGTCATTGTTCACTGCCCACAACCGATGAAGAGAGATGAGGCTAAAACTAACGGAAATGCCCTCTGTTGGCAAAACTGAAAAATTGTTATGTATTGATCGGAAAGCGTAACCAAACCATGGCCAAACCATATGTCTTCTGATTATTTGCATGGCTAAGCCCTAAGCCCCCTCTAAGCACGATAACTTGCAAATGAAGTGCGCTTAGCTGTTAATGCCTGTAAAGCCTCAGACCTTCAGACTTTCTATTATACAACCGATGGAAGAAGCTCATCGGCTAAAGTGCACACTCTGCACCCAAATGGATTTTTAGCAATCAAACAAAAATATATTTTTCTCATTCCAAGGAGCACAAGTGAGTTTTTTGCAGAGCCAAACATAAGCAAGCGATCGCAAAGTAAACGAAATATTATTTTCCTCAGTTTTCTAAAGGTCATCGCGATTGCATGAAAGAGCTATACAGATGGACATAACTAGACTGATTTCCATATTCTCACCCCAATCGAGAGAGAATGGTAATACTTTAAGGCATCTCTGATGCGCATACATATTATGTACAGATTTTATATTCGAAAAGGCAAACTTATTGTAACCTCCCTTGGTATGAATGAATGATTATGAAAAAAGCTTTTCAAAATTCTTAAAGCACTGTACGTGATCGTTTGCATTTTTGACGGTTGACTTTGACCTAACGAAAGAGAGAAAAAAACAAAAAAAACCCGAATAAATCAGTTATGCCCGATATGAAAAATCATAAATTTCATTTCAACCCTCTTGCATAAAAGCCCTATAGCGTAGTACGTTTATGTACAACACTCCAACAATAACTTGTTAATATTAAGGTGCATGTTTTTGCACACAGTTGATCCTATTGTTTAAAGTTTTATTAATACTTTATGCAAACAGAGAAAACGCAAATACGTCATCAAACTAACATATACAATAACATAGAGAACGGTTAAGCACTGAATGTTCCTGTTCAACCCTTTTTTTTTTTTTTGTTTTTTTGTTTTTATTTACTTACTGCAAAATGTTAGTATCCTTGCGTGTTTCGTATAGGGGTTAAAGCATATAAAACTATATAATCCGAACATATACATTTATATGCATATATATGTATATATATTAGTTTTTAAATTTAATACATCTACACTGATAAAAGTATATAGTGATCTATGGGTTTTCATGTACATTCATACCGTTCTAGAATAATTTGTATAATCTATATATAAAAATTTATGTTTATCTTTCAAATCACGATTATATATATATGCAAGTTTCAGTTTAATTCAGCATAGAAAGAAACAAGCAGAAATGTTGCTTATTCTCTCGACCACATCAACAAACTCTATTCTTTAGTCTCGCATTTCACGATTACAAATTAAAAGCAAGAAAATCTCATTCTATTTTTCGAAAAGTAGATCTTTTCAGATCTCATCCATTGTCAAATCTGATCCCAAAAGTTTAACAAGGAAAGAATAATAATCGCATACTTGAAATTGCAAAACTAACTTTTGAAGTTACGACGCATGAAAAGGACGAAATTTATTGTCTCTTTTTTAAATGTAAACGGCCTCGTGATCCTCGATTAAGCAAACTTTTGAATTTGAGAAGAAAATATTTGAAAAATACGAGAACAAGATTCTACTCATTATTGTCATTCCAACAACAAATGGGGACCTAATCGAATCCGTTAGACTTTTCCTTACCCTGATCAGAAATATATATATATATATATAATGTTGTTTCCGTAGTGACTTGGCAAATATACATTTACATGCTGTCATGTAATAGGAAGAGATGAAGCTTTTGAAAACAGTTTTCAATGGTTAGGTATAGTTTTTGACTCTATGCATAATCTCATCGAAACTGTTTGCTGCTGCAAAACTATTACGTACACTGCGTAAGGGATGAAATTTTTTCCAAACTTTTTAGAAATATATCTCTTATATTATGTGCACAAGCTTTGATTATAACGCTAGAGCGGCCGGGGCTTCTGCTTTTCTATTCAAAATTGTCCTACTAAGCGCGTGTATGGGGACGAATTACACTCAAGCCTTAAGCATGCGCTCGTAATTGCGCACCGAATGTTTGTGCCAAATTTCAAGTCTCGATCCTTTGGTTTAATTAGTTGCATACCATTGGCATAGTTAAAGGTCCTTTCATATTAAAGTACAAGTCATCGGGAAAGTTTCGAACAATACGTGCAATGTAACCATTTTTTTTTTTCAATTTCGAAAATTGTTTATTCACTTTCCTGTTTTCTTTATGGCGCGTATGAAGTTTGCCATAAGCGAAGATGCGGTTGGTACAGCGATATGCGAGTGTCTTAAAGTGAAAAACAGCGCGTTATTTAAGCGTGAATCGGCGCCTTCCAGTAACACAACAATGACAATGGCTATAAGCTAGAGATCCTACTGTACTTCAGGTATCAGACCGACTCGGGGAAATGTCCGGGGTCTATCCGCATTAGCAGCACAGCTACCACGATACCTCGCAGTCAGGGTTCACGCCCTCTCATGCCTACGCTTGCTAGGCACCTACGACATCATATAACTTCTGCGGTTGGTACAACGGTAGACGGTAGATATGGTTCGTGTTTCGTTTTTTGTGTTGTACAAGTCGCTTAGATTATATAAAAACATCAGCCAGTCAAAGACCAAACCTATTAACTTACTTGTCTAAGCATAATTTTACTCAGACGCTTATCATCATGAAAAACGTAATAAAATCGCAACATTTATCTCATTTATCTTCTTTTAACGATCACAGCTTTTCCATCGTGTTATACGAATCCGTTTTACATAAATATCCGTCTTATAAGGCCATCTACTGTAGATTATTACGAGGGAGCTTTGTTTGATCGCCAAATTTTTGCTCGGACAAGCTGAGTTCAATTTGCATTTGTCGTGATCGAGCAACCTCGATATCGAGTTTGCATTTTGAATTAATGGTTCGTCGTTAACGACAATTTAGTTGATGGTTGACAGCATTATTTTTTTATACACACACCGATGATATCACAAATATTCTGTTCGAAATACAACGAACCGAAAGTCCAAGTCGAAACGAAAACAATCGACTATCATCGTTTTGGTTTTTCGTATCGTACGATTGCTCGATAAAGAGAATGATAAATTAGCATATGATTCGTTACCGGTGTTGACCGGTCCAAGTGACAGCTGACGCGTACAACAATCAGGCCTAACCTCAACTGTTTCGATTGTATTTGCGTATTTGAAATTCAATCGATTTTCACTAGGGACTTACAAAAGGCACTGGCTTGACCGTAACTAGTCCATATGAACGGTTTTGCTAATATTCTTACTTCATTTCAAAATTGAATATCATTTCTCGATAAACCACAAAGTGCATATAATTATAATAAATAAATTATGTTTTCAACCACAGAGCTGAGGGGATTCGAGTCGCGACATGCTTTGTAATAGCTATATGTATATTTACTTAGACATATTGTTAAAACTGTTTGCTTTGAACGGAACAGTCTCCATTGAACTTGTTGTGAACTGTTGTCTTTGAATTTTACTTTTGCTTCCGATCGACTTGCTTCAGTGTGGTGGCAAAGTTTAAACTTTTAATGCTTAATTGAGTTGACTGTAGATTGTAGAACAAGAAAAGTATAAATAAATTCGATCCACGTCAAGTGTTCCTGAATTTGAACTGCATCAGCTGACAAGATACAATTTTCCTTTTAATTAAATTTTAACTGTAACTTTATTTTCAATAAACTCGATACATTATCGAGACTTAGTAAGGCGATAATTCATTCCATTCATATCATTATCAGATTCATAAGCATTAGCATTAAAAGAAACCCAAAGCAACTTTTGCCATAAACGTTCTCTCGCTCAAATTTCAATTCAGCAAAATTTCCTTATTGAACTTGAAAGCAAAATTTACGCCCTTTTCATAATAAAAACAAAAAAAAAGTTCTTTATAAATAAGCAAAAATCATTTCTTAACATTTGCTTCCAGACTTACACACAATCAAAAAGAAAAAATTAAAACAAAGAAAGAGCAAAAAAAAAAAAAACAATTCGCCTGTTTCCTGCAAAAGAAAACAAAAAACACCAAACGCATAAAAGCGACAAGTTCCTTTCAACATGAGCGTACCTGTTAAACGCGTTTCCTTCTCTCCTTACCGTACTCAATGTTTATTAATATAAAAACAATGAGAGAAAAAAGTCCTTTGTCATATCGAAGAAAAAAGAAAAAAAGAAGAAAAAAAAAAATGAAGAATGAAAAAGTCTTGAGCTCATACAATAATACAAAAAATTGCATTATACTCAACAATATTATTCAATTTATAAACTTTAAAAATCGACTACATAAGGAGACACATATATGTTCACATATGCACGTGCACACAGCTATGTAGCCCAATACGCAAAATTTACACCCTTTTTTTATGTTGAGACACATTTAAAATGTGTTTTCTGTGTTTTTTTTTTTTTTATTTCTCTCTTTTTAAGAAATAATGTCAGTAAAGGACGTTACCAAGTCAATGCGTCAAAAACATGTATAAATATGGATGAGAGCATATGCAATAAGCGATCTTTTTTTATGTATTTGTATCGGTGTGACATGATGTGTTATTAACAAGAGTAAACAAAAGAAAATAGCGTCACACGGGCAACAACTTGAACAGAAATGTCAATGAAAAGAAACAACATATGGTTGGTTGTTGTCGTTGAACTTTAAAGCACTAAGAATAAAAACTATAAGGTACGTTATGGTTGTTGCTTAAAAGCTAAGCACTTATTCTTATTGTTAAATGTATGCATACAAATGTATATATATATATATATATATATGTGTGTGTGTATGTGTGCTTGTATAGTTGGAAAACGTATGATTTTCTGAGAATGCAGGAAAAGTCGAAAAATACGTTACAATTTTATTTAAATGAATGAGAACTCAAGCAAACCAAGTGTTTTTGCTTCTTTTTTTTTTTTCTCTCTCTCTTACTTAAGCCTTTATTTTCACGTTAATATGCTTTACCTGACCTTATGGTTAGGGATAAGTAATGTATAAGCACATATATGCATACATTTGTATAAATAATTGTAGCGGAAAACAAGGTGCCGTACTCTTGGGAATCTGGTTTTCACTAATTTGATGTACCTAACTAATGTTATGGAAATTATTTGTATACGTTGATCACGAAAACGAAAACGAAAACGAAACCAAACCAAACCAAACTATTATCAGACAGTTTGTCTGTGAATTTTTCATTATGTGGAAAGAAAAAAGAGTTCAACCAAGTTCATGCTTTGTATTTTCTTCCTTCTTTCTATCCATTTGCTAGAGGGTATACAAATTCGATCATTGCATAAGTTACACTCTATAAGACATATAACAAATCACTCAATAAGTTCGTAGGAGATGACATATACATACCATTGTTCATACATTCGTTTTATCTAAAAATCGTATGGCTTCGTCAATAATCGTCCTACGAACTTATTAAGTGATTTGTTATATGACTTATAATGAGTTTTACAAAATATTCATTCCAAGTATTTTAAGAAATTTTGAGCTTTAATAAATTTACCCTTCTATATTTTCACAATTGGAAGTAGTGTAAGTGGGAAATCGCTTTCCAATTTTTCACACAATTATCGCAATTAATATGGAGTTTTTTTTTTTCTACTATGGGCCAGATAATGGATAGCCATTATCATTTTTCCATTTTTAATATTTAGTTAATAATCCATCGTTGTTTCAATTATGGATTTTTTCTGTCCGCCGATCACGATCTGAACATTACTACTATTACTACTTAATTTAAGATCGATACAGACTCTAGTTTGCCGATTGTTTTTTTTTTTTTTTTTCAGTTCTCTCGAGGTTTTTTGATCGCTCAGCTGGTAGTTGGCTTGCTTGTAAACACATTTTGTTATATATTTATAAACCGACCTTCAATTCCTTGCAATAATTTACAAGGCTTTACGTATAAACAGATCCACGCGCGAATTGTATCTAACGACAAACATCTGAGGTGACATTGCTATCATCATTCATCTTTTATAAGCAACGAAAAATATACGTAGGTACAAAATATGAAATACTTTGTGTTTGAATTATAATTCGAAGAAATACGAGAGAGTGTCTTAACCGCTAGGACTCACCCCACTTTTCAGTACTGGACTTTCTTACTGCAATGTAAATAACTTACAAAATTAAAAATAACATCAAGTAAATTCCATTTAAATCTAAAAACTATTGGGCCTTCGGAAACCCAATGTTCGCACAATGGCAGCGTGATGATATTATGTGTATCATTTATTACGTAAGAGGTCTATTGTCTCATCGGCGGTACCATAACCGCATGATTGAAGAACCGTCGAAACTTACTTACGATGACAATGATAGCGACGGAATTTTTATTTCAAAGACCACTTTCTTACCCATTAGCTTAATACAACTCTGCAAGTTGTGCAAAAGTCATAACTAATAGACGGCTGATTACAAGGAAAGTCTTCATATAAAATACGAACGAGTACAAGTAGCAACAGATTCGACCAAATCCTTATGCCCTACTTTTTTTCATTAAAGCCAATACAAAATGTTGCTTATCAATACCTATCGCACTGTACACACCGTACATACATACATCCATACATACATACATACATGCATACATCCTTTATATCCACCCCATAATTGTTATTTGGGAATAAGTGAAACTTTTTCGCCTATCTAGCTAAGATTTCCTTAGCATCAGCCTAAATAAACATAAATCCTTTTTGAAGCCCTTATCCCATCAGAGGATAGACAAAAAAAAAAAAAAAAAAGGTAAAATATTGTTAGATTGTCAAAAAGAAAAATCCTTTTTAATTAAGTTTTTTTAGCCAATTAAATAAAAGTAAAAAAAGGAAATCAGTTATAAATTTTACTTCACATTACATATATATATATATATATATATACAAAATTTTTTTATATTTTAGCATTTCTTCAATTGGTATTCATACATACTTTAGTTGTAAGACTAAGCAAAATATATTCAACTATGTAAGAAAGCTATAAATTTATATTCTGATTGTGATGATATTTAAGCCATGGTGTTTGCACCCTACAGCACTTGTGATATAGTTTGTGGAGACGATTGAAAAACCCGGAAGGATTTGAGATAGCCTCCTCGCTTGTTATACCGATCGATTCACAATCGGTCTGAGCCTGTCTGTCCATGTATTCTTGTGTTGAACATACAGGTTGCAATTTCCAAGACATTTTAATGAAATTTGGTATTCTGACGTGTTTTGGTCCAAGGACCAATATTATTAAAATTCGTTGGGATCAAACAAGTTTTCCGTCCTCCTCATATATAGGGCCTTCTTTTGATAAGTCGTCATAAGAAAAAGATATTGTAATTTCTAGAATTTCGCGAAAAAAAAACTCGCTTAGTAATAACATTTCGGTTCTTTAAAATGATGCAAAAAATTTCGTTCGGATTGGGCCATTTTTTGGAACCCCATGTCATATAATTGTTCCTACGTAAACTGAATTTTTATATCGTAAAAAGCACAATTTTCGATACTTCTCGTTGCTAGTAATAATTTGACATAACAATTAACCTTAGCAAGTTTGACTCACATAAGTCTATTTCTTGAATCTCAACCCACATAAGAGTTGCATGGAAAAATAAGATTTTGTATGCGAAAAAGATCTAACTTTTAATACTTTATAATAAAAATTTGTCCTTAGCAATCCAACCATAGGGCATTTGGATCAGATAGATCCCATTTCTTACATCGCAATCTATATACGGGGCTCTCATAGAAGGGCCAACCCATCTACGGCGACAAAGTCTTCACAATTTCATTTTCGTAAAATAAAACAATTGCGAGTATGCGCATAATAAAAATCGCTTTATGCAGTATAGTAAAACTCAAGATTTGAAACAATTTGTAGGGTATTAGAGTATTCGCTATTCCCTTAGACGTTTAACGTTAATATGCAATTCAATTCTATTGTAAATTATACAAAATAATAAATTAGTTGCTTTCGCAATCACAATAAAATGTTACACGCATCGTTTATATTCGCAAACGCTAGAACAAAATCGACCCGATAGTTGCGAAGTAAAGAAATTTTCATTTGCTACATTTAATATAACAATACAATATATTTTTAAATGTATTACATACAAGTACCTATCCAATAAATTCACGTATGACACCATATGGTGTTTGTTGTGTACATTTATATGATCTATGGTTTTGTGGTCTGAAAATCGAGCTCAAAGACTGTGAGAGAATTTTT